>PVLC010026519.1:0-22637 GCA_004027655.1 Graphiurus murinus | reverse complement strand
TCACATCAAAGTCAATCACTAAACTGACCAGGAGATAGGGGGAGGGTGGGTGGGAATTGGGGAAGGGTTAATGAGAAATATGTGCATGGATGTCTTTACCTGTACTAGTTTGTACCCAACAAAAATGTGTAATTAACCCGGTTGTACCCAAAAAATGTATAAAATTCCATGCTAAAAAATTAAAAAAAGAAAAAAAAAAGAAAAAAAAAAAAAAAAAAGAAAAGATCAACAAAATTGAAGCCCTTTAGCTACACTGACCAAGAAAAAAGGGAAGATTCAAATTATTAAGATCAGTAATTTTAGAATGAAAAGAGGAACAAAATGATTATATGAGAATACTGTAAACAATGTACATCAGCAAATTACATAACTTAGGCAAAATGAACAAGTTTCTAGAAAGAGATAAACCACCAAAACTGATTCAAGGAGAGAAAATCTGAATAGACTTATAATAAGGAAAGAGATTGAGTTAGTAATCAAAACACTTCCCCAAAGAAAAGTCTAGAACCACATGGCTTCATTGATAATTCTACAAAGCATATAAAAATAATTTATACCAATCTCTCATAAACTACCCCCCTCAAAAAAAAGAGAGAAAGAAAGATTCACTATCCTAATTACAAAACCAAAGATATAATAAGAAAAGAAAACTACATGGAAATAGACTCAAAACTCTTAACAAAGTAGTAGCAAACTGAATCTAGTAGTATATTATATTGAAAGGCCAAACAGGCCTCATGATCAAGTAGAATTTATCCCAGGAATCCAAGGTTGGCTCAGTATCTGAAAATGAATCAATATAATATACTATACCATATCAACAAATAATAAACAAACACCACATCATTATTTCAGTAGATGCAGAAAAATATTTGATAACATCCAATGCCCTTTCATAATAAACTAGGGATAAAAGGGATCTCCCTCAACCTGATAAAGGGCAGCTGAAAACCGGCACAACACTTAGAGGTGAAAGACTGGATGATATCCCCCATAAGCACCCACTCACCACTTCTGTTTAATATTGCACTGGCCAGTGAAAAGGAAATGGCGTATAGAAACAGCCTGGCCGGTGGCAGTTGCTGTTGACGCTGTATATTCAAAATTTGGCAGCTCTCAGCAGAGGGCTCAATAGCTATGACTGGCTGAGGTTCCAACGCAAAAATAATGTTGCTATATCTTTTCAATGAACAATTTGAAAATGAAATTAAGAAAAACAATTCCATTTACAATAGCATAAAATAATGAAATACTGAGGAATAAATCTAAAAACGAAATTCAAGACTTGTACAATGAAAACTATAAAATATTGTTGAAAGAAAGTAGCATTATTCATTATAACCCAAAAGTAGAAACCACCCAGATATCTATTGAATGCTGAATAAAAGAACAAAATGTGGTATATACGCATTATTTATAAGGTATAGTTCTTATCATTACCTTTTTATCCTGCGTAGTGTTTTTGCCCCTAAATCACATTAACTTTGTTACAGAAAAATCTGAAATGAGTTAAACTTTACATGTATTTGAGGAAGAACAAAGTTATAGAAACTAAAGACAATCCTGAAGGAAGCTGGATCATAATGTCCCACCCCGCCGTATGTGTGGTTCTATTTATAGTCGGTGAAAAGGAAATGACGTACAGAAACAACCTGGCTGGCTGCAGTTGCTGTTGACGCTGTATATTCATAATTTGGCCGCCCTCAGCATAGGCTATGACTGGCTGGTTCCCATGCACACACACCAGGGCTGTGCACTTAGGTTGGGTTACAGTTTGCCTAGCCATAAAGCAGCCCTTGAAGTTCACCACACAGAGGGGGCAACTGAAGGCCAAATTCTACCATCCACGTACAGAAACAGACTTGGGCTGGACTTACCTAACCATTTTAACATGGCCATTTAGTGGACCTGTGGCACATGGGATTTCCATGTGACCGCAGTAAAGTGGGATCTTTGAAATACTTTTATTACCATCTTTACTCCTTTATAGATCATAGTAACCACAACCTTAAGACTTCTGGAACTTTCTCCCTTTACCTGTGTCCACACAGCACAATTCTAACTCTCTTCCTTTTCTTCTTCTTCTCTGGTGATTGAACTCAGGGGAACTCTATTACTAAGCTATCCCACCAGCCCTTTTTAAATTTTTTTTTTTTAATTTTGAAACAGGGTCTTGAAAAGTTGCTGAGAGCCTTGCAAAATACTGTGACTAGCCTCAAACCTGTGATCCTCCCATCTCAGCCTCCAAAGTACTGGGATTATAGGTGTGTACCTTGTCTCCCTTCTATTTCAAGATTTGTTTGTCCTGTTCTCTCTTGTTTCATAATAATAGATCCATATTTGTGTATATATATTTTGTTACTCACCTCATTTTTCTGGTTTTCCTCAACTTTGGTTCTCTATTCTTTTATTGTGGTCAGTCTTTTCCTTAGTAATTTCATTAGATGAAGCATGTGAATGATATACTTCAATTTTTGCATAAAAAGAAAATCTTTATATCCATTTCCACTACTTCATAAATCAAGGACTTTGAAGTCTCTAAACAATTTTAAAAGTCATTTATGATGAAAATTGTGATTCAAACTGTCTATCCTTTGATTTCTGCAGAAGGATAAGAAGACTTAATTCCTGTCTGGGAAAGGTGGAGGTTTTCTCTTCCGAGAGAGACACTCAGAAATCTCCAGGTGTGGATACAGAAATTGAAGGTTGCTCAAGTTCACTGCCTGGAGCAGCCATAAAATGTATCATGCAAATGTTAGTGCATTCTGCAGAGCTGAAAGAGCACTTGGCCCATTGGAAAGGGAGTGTTTAAGACAAACAGAGCCAAGCCAATTAGGTGGCAAGAGGGAGCTGCAGTCTTTTCTGTCTCATTTCAGAGTCCTCATCAGACAAAATCTGGTTTTCCAAATAGCCTTGCTTATAGATAAAAGCCATGCTTTATCTTTTTTTTTTTTTTTTTTGCGGTACTGGGGGGATTGAACTCAGGGGCATTCTACCTCCAAGCTACACCCCCAGCCCTATTTTTTATTCTTTATTTTGAAACTGAGTCTCACTAAGTTGCGGAGTGCCTCACTAGGTAGCTGAGGCTGGCCGCGAACCCGGATCCTCCGGTCTCAGCCTCCCAAATGCTGGGATTACAAGCGTGCGCCACCACGCCCGGCTCATGCTTTATCTTAACTAGAGATTTTGCCTCAGGACAAATGAAGTGAGTTACTTTGATATTTCCTCTCTACAATAATATGTATTTTTAGTAATATTTAATAATGTTAAGTATTATTTAATAGTAATGTTTCCTCCCTATAATAATATGCACTCTTTCAGCCTTTTAAGGCCACATTCTTGGACCACTTGTCTGGGACCTGAATACTTACTATAATTTTAATACAATTACATTTCCTCAGATCTCAAGGAAGAGCCCTAAGGGTATATTTTTAATTTTAAGGTAAACTCAGCATTTGGCCCCAGGTATTATAAAACATCTTGACCCAAGTCAGACAGGGAAGCCCGTTTAGAACCCGGTGGGAGCGTTCATACAGTCTTACATAAGGCATTTCCATTCCCCCATCTTCAAATCTGCTCTCACCTTATCATTTGAATATACAACATCTGTGCCATTGCTCTCAATTGCACTCTGATGAGAAGCTGTATAACTTGATCTCTTGCACATTATAGGTGTTTCATTAGGATTATCATTTAAAATGCAGAAAAAAAGACATGCTCCAGGGTGCCACATATTAAACATTTTATCTCTTTTCTTTAAAACAATCAGAGCTAAATGCTTTCCCTGATGATCCCAGATCTTATTATATGGGAGTAAATAGCAACTCTTATGAACCACTCTTTCTCAATAACCCAGCTTTTAGCATTTTCCTGCTCTCCTTTCCCATTTTCACATTTAACCTAGTTCCCTCACCTCTTGGAATTCAGCGTCTCTGTCTGGTGAAGCTTCTGTGTCCCCTGCCCTCAGAGGATGAAAAGACATTCCCATGGGTTATTTATTTACTGCCACCCACATGGTCACTCTCATGATGCAGAAGTTTGCCTGTGGTGGGCTGTCAGGAGTTGGTGTCTTATGGAATTTCCATGCTTTGCATTGTATTTTGGAGAGGTAGGAAATTGATACAGCTAGTCACGGGAGCTCTTGCTTCACCGTGAGGTATTGCATTACTGAGAAACAGATGAGTCTGTAATTGCACTGACTCTCCTCCTTGAAAGGCATAGGTGTCTCAAGGGCAAAGCAGTCCAGGGAACTTGTCCATCCCTGTCTCGGGATGGGCTGGGGTTATTCTAGAGTGCCAGAGCATTAGTTCTTCCACTCTGCATGAAAGGTTCGATTTCCATGCTCAATTACACTGCTTCCCTTGTGTAGAGGAGGCCTTCAGGTCATCCTCCAGTCCAGTCACATGGTAACAGTGGTGCCCCAAGAGGATAAGCCCCTCTAACAGGCTGAGCCATCATGGTCTCTTCCTCAAGACTATGGATTGGAAGTACACAGAAAAATCCCTGCCAGCCGGGCATGGTGGTGCACACTTGTAATCCCAGTACTTGGGAGGCTGAGACCCGAGGATCCAGGTTCGCAGCCAGCCTCAGCTACCTAGTGAGGCCCTCCGCAACTTAGGGAGACCCTGTTCAAAATAAAGAATAAAAAATAGGACTGGGGGTGTAGCTCGGAGGTAGAATGTCCCTGAGTTCAATCCCCAGTACCGCAAAAAAGAAAAGAAAACCCAGGGACTGATAGACTAGAGAACAGAGGAAACTAGGAGAAAGAATGGGAAGAGAGGAGGTAAGATGAAGACAAAGAAAGGGTTCTCCTTTGCAGGGCATGATGGTGTACACCTGTAATCCCAGTACTTTAGAGGCTGAGGCAGGAGGATCACAAATTTGAGGCCAGCCTCAACAACTTACCAAAATCCTCAGAAATTTAGAGATACCCTGTTTCAAAATAAAAATAATAAAATAGGGCTGGGAATGTAGCTCAGAAGTAGAATGCTGCTGGGTTCAATTCTCTGTATCAGAAGAAGGAAGGAAGGAAGGAAGGGAGGGAGGGAGGGAAGGAAGAAAGGAAAAGAAGAGTCTCCCTTGCCAATATCCATTTCCCTGACCCTAAGGCAGGGCAGAAGATCCGGGGAAAAGAAGAGTAGGAGAGGCCATCTGTAAAAAGAACAGAAATAGGGAAGGTTAGTAGATATAGGGGTAACAATGAAATTAATACAAAGTTTCAGTTCCAAGCGTGATCAAAGGAAAAAAAGATGAGGGAGTAAATGGATGGACCAGGAGGTTAGAAGGGCCCACTGACCTTCGGAATATATTCAAATTAAGAATTAAAATGGGCACAAGAAGGGTCCCCAAGATCCAATTTGGACCAATTACAAAAGAGCAGATGGGGACCTCAGGAAGGAATAAAAGCTCACCTCCCAAGAACTTAATAGTTACTCTCTTTAGGGGGACCCTCCTTGTGGGGGTAGCTGATTTTGTCTTCTTTTTATATCTTTCCTTGGCTTAAAATAAATCTTTATATCCTATACCCACCCTTTTATAGTCTTTCAATTAATTCTTTAATTTCTCAGGCAAGACCCTATAAGAGCTGCATCATTTTGGCACCCCAAATGGGAGATGAGCGAAGGGGCCACGGCAGCCTCGTTCTCAGCTGGTTATGGGTCCACAAACTGCCCCTTATGTATTTCTAACACCTCTCTTCACCTATTTTTCCCTTAAAGCAGCTCAAGTTTCCTTACTAATAAGCATATTCAAGTTTTAAAGAATTATTATACTGTCTCTTCTCTTTTCACTTTCCCCCACTTTTATTGCTTGTTTTTGCCTTAATTTTTTTTTGCAGGAGATGCACACATGCACTTACTTGTGTGTTGTGTGTAGATATGCCTGTGTGTAAAGAAAAAATGAGTATACCTATCCTGTTCATAGGCAAGTGGAGAGGAGGCGTTTCAGAGCTCCCTCGGTGACTCACCTGACCCCTCAGAGGGGCAGTTGCTCTTCAGCACCAGTCTGCATGGAAACAGAGCTGTGACTAAAGAATCTTTTTCAAGAGAAATCAGAAATATGAATTTTTATGAGAAATGTCTTGATTTCAAATTGTTGACTCAAATTGTGTTTAAAATGCAGTAGAAAAATCATTCCCACCCATCCAGCACCAAAAAAAGAAAATGTTTGTGGACCACCTGTGTGTGTATGGGGGCGAGTGGGTATAGAAGCCAGAACCTAATGCATGCTAGGCCAGTGCTCTACAGCGGAACTGTATCCCCAGCCTGAGATCACGACTTTGATCCTTGCTATTCATAGTATGCCTGAGGACCAGCAGCACCAGCAGGACTCTGGAACTTACTAAAAATATAGAATCCCAGGCCCACCCCTGATCTGAGGAAGTAAAATCAGTATTTTAACAAGGTCCCTAGGTCATTTATCTGCATATTAAAAACACAGAAGTATTGGCTTAGTCTACTTGTTATATACTTGACTTGCGTATTGAAGTTACCTGAGGAGCTTTAAAAAATAGTTATATTTGGGTCTGTCAGCCAGAGAGTCTAATATTTTTAAATTTACTTTTGGTACTAGGAGACAAGTATGGTGGCACATGACTAATCCCAGTCCTTGGGAAGCTGAGACAGGAGGATTGCAGGTTCAAAGTCAGCCTCAGCAATTTAGCAAGTCCCTCCACAACTTAGTGAGACCCTGTTTCAAAATAGAAAAACAAAATGAGGCTGAAGGTATAGCTCAGAGATAGAATGCCCCTAGATTTAATTCCTACCACCATAACAACAAAAAACTTGGGGCACTAGGGATTGAACCCAGAGGCATTCTACCTCCAAGATACCCCCCCAATCCTTTTTATTTTTCATTTTTTAAAATTTTGAAACAGGGTCTCGCTAAGTTGTTGAGGCAGGCCTCAAAACTGCAATCCTCCTGTCTCAGACTCCCAAGTCCTGGGATTACAGGTGTGTGCCACAATGTTCAATGAGATTCTATTTTAACATGTTTGAAATGTAGCCAGATTATGACTGGGCTTTTTAAAAAGCTCCCCAGGTTATTTTAACAGGAAGTAAATGTCAAGAACTGCTGGTCTACCACAGGATCCATCACTTTGTACCGAGTCCCATATAACATAGTAAACAGTTCACTCCAATCTTGCTTTTCTTGATCCCTGAGTGGGTGCCAACAAATCTAGAGTCTCAAGATTTTCACAGGAGTTACAAGTTATACAGTTATAGGTCCACAAATATGTCATATGTCAGAAGAAAATTAGGGTTGAGCTGGAAAAGAGGAGGAAAGAGTGCTTTAAAAAGTCTGTAAAATTTGATGGTCCTAAATTGGGAGACAGGGTTTTCTTAAATTTCACAAACTATTGAGTATTAACTTTGTGGTGTGTGTGTGTGTGTGTGTGTGTGTGTGAGTACACGTGCACATACATGCGTGCACATGTGTATGTTACTGGGGATTGAACCTAGGAGCATTCTACCTCTGAGATACACCTCCAGCCCTGTTTTATTTTATTTTGAAATAGGGTCTCACTAAGTTGCAGAGGGCCTTGCCAAGTTGCTGGAATTGTCCGTGAATCTGCGATCTTCCTGTGAATATTAACTTCTTAACAACCAACCAACCAACCAACCAAACAAACAAACAAAAAACTATTATAGCCAAAATGCATTCAGTTACACAGTACAAAGATTCCAAACACACAGAGCTAACCAAGACCACGTCTTAAATGATCTTAGACATCTGAAAATCCCAGTCCTTTGCATATGTGGCCAAATGAGACAGGAGAGAGTAAAACTAGAAAAATAACCAAGGTTGAACCCTGAGAGAAAGGACATCTAAAATTAGACTGTAGGAAGATAATATTTTAAATTCTGACACCTAATCTTGCTTCTCTGATCATTGCTCCTTACATGTCAGTGCTTAAACAAGTGTTTTGTTTGTGTCTGTATGTATGTACAAAATTCCCTCAGTGTGATAAATTGTAAACAGAAACCAAACCCACAATTCTTTTCCCTCCCTGTAACCCTTGCCCTGTGCTATGTAACCCTACCCTTTCATTCTGGGCTGGCTTGGTGACTTTAGCCAATAGAATGGGCATATGTGAGCCGGGTGTGGTGGTGCACACTTGTAATCCCAGCCTTATTTGGGAGGCTGAGATCAGAGGATCCAGGTTCGCAGCCAGCCTCAGCTACCTAGTGAGGCACTCCACAACTTAGTGAGACTCGGTTTCAAAATAAAGAATAAAAAATAGGGCTGGGGGTATAGCTCGGAGGTAGAATGCCCCTGAGTTCAATCCCCAGTACCGCAAAAAAAAAAAAAAAAAAAAAAGGGCATACGTAACTTTGTGACTGTTCTGAGCCTAAGCTTTAAGAGACTTTGTGTGCTGCTTCTTTCTGTCCTATGCCGCATCTACCGAAGTCTGAGCAAGCTGGATTAGCTGGACTTGGAACACTTGAGAATACCCAGACAATATCAGTAGAGTCCCTTACCCAACCCACAACTCACTAAAGATACATGCTCAAGTGCAATGAAGACAGAAGAATCACCCAACTACCCCACAGCATCGCAGGTCACACAAGTACTTGATTTGTTTTAGAGTGATTTGTTACAACAATAGTTAACTGGCAAACCCAGCCTGGGGATTTTCAACTTAAGCATTAAAATTCTAAGGAGTGCCAGGCATGGTGGTGCACACTTGTAATCCCAGTACTTGGGAGGCTGAGACAGGAGGATCCGGATTTGTGGCCAGCCTCAGCTACTTAGGGAGGCCCTCTACAACTTAGTGAGAGCCTGTTTCAAAATAAAGAATAAAAATAGGGCTGGGGCTGGGGGTGTCGCTCAGGAGGAGAATGCCCCTGGGTTCAATCCCTAGTGTTAAAAAAAAAAAAAAAAAAAAAACTCTAAGGAGCTGAAGTCCAAAGAAATAACTAGAAAGTGGCCAAGCTGAACTAGAATACTAAGGAAAAACCAACAAGGCAATTTTGTTCTTCCATGGGCCACCTTGGGACTCCTGTGTTACTTGTCTAGATCAGAGCTAAGCAAACATGTGGCAAATTGGCTGAGGGTAGTGCACATCTAGAAGATGCCCCTAGCAACAGTGAATCCTATCCATTTCCTAATTCTACCGCCAGTGCTGCTCCCATCCCAGTGCTACTGAGCACTTTAATTTGAAGACCAATTTTAGATGTGAATAACGTTCGTGTTCTGAACAACACCAAGGACTCTAGTTGGTCCTGCAGTGTCCCTGCAGGCCCCTGTGTTGTAGGCTTGGTCCCCAGCTCACGGGAGATGTGGAACCTTTAGAAAGTGGGGCCCATGGAAGGGAGTTAGACCATCAGGGGATACCCGTGAAGGAAGCATTGAGATCCCAGCCCCTTCCTCTTCTTGCTTTCTGGCCACCGTGAGATGAGCAGTTTACTCCACCATGGGATGCCCGCTGTGATGTGCTGCCGTGCCATGGACTCAAAAGGAACGGAGCCAAACAGTCATGGACTGAAACCTCTGACGCCATGAGTCAAAATAAACCTTTCCTCTCTTTATAAGTTGTTTTGCTCAGGTATTTTGTCATAGTGGTGAAAAGTGGACTAGCACACCAAGTATAGAGAATAGTAATGTAAGTATTATGACCTCGTATAACGATTTTTCAAAAGATGGGAGTATTATATGGCCTAGGGTTTTCTGAAAACTTCCTAAGAAAGTTGAACTGTTTCAGAAGAAACTGATTGCAAATTCTAAAATTCAGTTTAAAATTTACTCAAATGGCAAAAGAGAAGAAAGTCAGCATTTAAAAAATACCATATGCATCAAAGGTTCAGTCCTGACCCTCCCCTAACAAATTAGCTTTGTAGAAGAGAGAATTATTCTGCTTGTAGCCCCCTGTCACAGATGAAGGCTGAGTTTCTGCAAACCCCTCCTTACCTCCATAGCTGACTTGAGTTTAAGAAGGGAACAACTCGCTACACAACTCCAGTTTAAAGCCTTTCGTGGCTTCTCAGGAAAGTCAGTGGCTGCACATGATAAAGGGGCAGTCCAACGCTTATTGAGAAGCCAAATCTACTCCCAGATAAGTAGAAGTCTTATTTCCAGGAAAATAGAAGACTAATTAAGGAAATTGCTTTTTCCTCTTAATAGTGAGGTCAACAAGACAAGTACATGGCATGTTTATGAATATTTGTCTGAGATAGGCATTATGAGAGAAAAGGAAGCCATCTCTCTTTGGGTACTGATTTAAAGAAACTAACAATCTGTATATCTGAGAAAAATGATGTGTAAATCAGTAGTTTTGAGAGTTCAGATGGACAGTGGTTCCCGAGTTATTAGTGGATGCAAGAGTTTGGTATAAACTGGGTAAGTTGAGGAAAGCCATGGGAAAAATCAAGACATTGATGAAGAGATTGAAGTGCTATTTATTAAATATTCTTAGAAAAGTATGTACTGTCTGGATGGCACTACACATACACACACACACACACACACACACACATATGCACACAACACCTGGGGCAGGTGAAATGGTCCTAAGCCTTAACATTGAGACAAGAGCACCCCAGATGTGTGAATAAGAAACACACAGCAAAAACATCTTTTAGTAAGTCCCTGTGAATAGCAATTCTTAGAAAGCTTTCTGTGGGATGCCATCTGGACGGACACACAACTACCACTCTGATAAAATAGCATTTGTACTCTCACAATACTTATGCCTTATAGTTACCCATACTCTCAAGTTTTCTGAGCATTTATTTTTAAAAAATTAAGGAAAACTTTATCTTTGCAAAGTTGATTTGCAATACATTTGTAGTCCATTTTTCAAAATACCATGTAATCTAAAAGTAATTTACATCTGAGTTAGGATATTTTTTTCCTTGCTACTCCAAGGAATATTTTTTTTTTAAATATTCAACTAGGCACAGATTGCATGATTAGAGAGGATAGCTGTGAGGGCTGGAAGGAAACCAGACTGACTTAAAATTTATCAAGAAATCATTGAGTTCTATGCAGTGAGTATTTCCTGCACTCCCAAGGAATTGGTTGTTATCCATTCACACACAGTGAAGATGGAGATAGATTCAGGAGTGACCACTCAGGAGCCTCACTAGTTTTTATAAACAACTCAGACCAACCTACAGATGGCAATTTCACCTTGTGGGTTCGTAAAATGTGCCTTTCCTTCCAGCTTTATCCAAAAGACAACTGCCTGGAAGTACTACAATCCCCCTGAAATGTGCTGTATGTTGCACCATGCTGCCTTAATTAAAGTATATCAATCAGTCAATTATACTCTGTGATTTCTCAGGCCTCTCTTGAAACAAGCCCCTGGAAACCAGGAGCAAAATCAAATTGAAGAAGGAGCCCCAGGATTTCAATAGGCTCTAACCACAAAGACTTCAATTTGCTCCTAGGTGTGTAAAGAGTAGAAATGAAACAGGTTCTTAATCTCCTGTGGGGTCTTCAACAGGCAGGGGAGGTGACTCAGCTGAAGAAGGGAACTTGAAGCTGCTCTCCCAGCTGGCCTCTTTTTGCCACAGCTGGCCTCTTCCGTTGTTCCTTTCCCTCTAGGCTGACCAGGCTGGTGGCCTTACCTTGGCTACTAAAACTGAAATTGTTGAAAGTAAACAGCTCACTTCACTCGTTGTGTCATTCACCAGCAAGGCCATTCTTTCTTTAAGTTTGATAAGTGACCTGCAAAAGGGATCTTTGCAGACTGGGGTGCATCCTCATGTCTCTCAATAAATAAGAACCAGGTGGTTATGTATAGACTCCCCGTGAAGCATGGAAGCAGGACTTTCTGACACAACACAAATCACTTGGAACACGTGGTCTTCCTCCATATTAACCACTCTACGTAGAAAACTTGCTGTTCAGAGTGTGTAGACTTACAGACAGGTGGGAGGTATGATGCAGGATAAGAAAATGCTGTAGACAGTTTGAGAAAACAAGCCCAGGTTCCGTCCACTTCTCAGAGGACAGTGAGCCATGGCTGGGAGTGTGGGTTCAGCAGGCCGACCAACTTGGGTTTGAATTCTGGTGTCACTGCTCTCTAGTTCTGTGACCTTGACAAAACTATTGAAACCTACCAAACCTTAATTTCCTCATTTCTAAGACAGAGATACTCTACACAGGATTCAATGAAGTAATAATACATGTGCAGTACCTGACACAATGAAAATATTTGGTCAATGCTGCCTGCTATTATTTCTTATACTATTTTCCTTGGTTTAATCTCCTTTCAATCCCTTAGAGAAATAGTGGCAATGCCTGTGGACGTGAGGCTTCCCCTAGACTCCCCTCCCCTTTCCCTTAATCTTCTTTCCTTTGTTCTTCTTACCTTGTTGCCTAGGAATGGAGAGATCATTGTGCTCTTTGATATAGTATTTTGCTTATCAGACTTTAGGAAGCCAAGAGGGGGTGGGAGGAGGGAAGGGAAATTGGCTTAAGGGGATAATTGATCCTGAAGGCTTACCCTAGAGTTTTCACCCAAAGTTCATGCAGCCATCTCTATAAGACGAAGAAGGACCAGGGTCTGCCTGTGAGGTCTCACTCATGGAGTAGACTCACTTCCTTACTCATCTTTCCCCCCTGGATTGCAGAGAGGCTGCTACTGGGACCTCCCAGCTCTCCTCTGGGGGTTGCAGTCAGTTCTCCCTAGTCTGGTGCTGTATATAGTTTTCTCTTTCTTTTCTTTTTTTGCCATCCTGGGAATTGAACCCAGGGGCATTCTACCTCCAAGCTTCACCTCCAGCCCTATTTTTAAATTCTTAGTTCTTTATTTTGAAACAAGGTCTCACTGAGTTGCAGAGAGCCTCACTAAGTAGCTGAGGCTGGCTGTGAATCCGGATCCTCCGGTCTCAGCCTCCCAAGTACTGGGATCACAAGTGTGCACCACCCGCCTGGCTCTAGTTCTCTCTTTCTTGATTTTGCATTATTCAATGCTTTGGGGTGCAGGAAAATTCTCTGGGATGTGTTGATTTAATATTACTGAATTCATATACCGAAGTGAGATTTTCTTGTGTTTTGATTGTTTTCTCATATTAAATGATTGTGTACTTTTGATTGCATAAGATTGGCTTCATTTTTTCCCTCAGATCAGAACCTATTCGGCAGGACAGTAGCTTGAGAGTTTTAGGTAAGCAATTTTCAACAGATAGACCTAAGAAGTAACTGGAAATAATTTGCCATGATGGTGAAAAAGTACTAATTAAATCAGAATTACCACCAAAACTCTACCAGGCAGGAGGGATCCGGTAGGAAATCTGGTCTAGCAGCTTCATAGCAGAGGAAGAGCTGTGCTTCTAGTAATGCTAGAGCTAGAGGCAAGGGAATGCAGAAATGAGAGGAAGTGGGGATCCCCCATCACCTATGGCTTTCACTTTGATTAAGACTGTTCTTTGAACTGCACCCTTGAACAAGATGAACCTTGAACACAGAGACCCCATTTCAATCCATTGGCTCCCAGGGCTAGCCATCTGCCATGAACACTGGAAAGCAGAGAAGAAATTAAGTTGCTGTGGTATAACTCTCCCACTCCCGAGAGCCCAGCAAAGGGTGCAGGCTGGCTGGCTGGCTGTGGCTGTGTTTGTGAAACAGAAACAAGCAGAACAGCAAAATTGGGAGAGACACAGTTTTTGTTTTCTCTTAGAGGTATCTCAGGGAATGACAACATTCCACAGCAAAGTGCTTAAAAGAAAGTAATGTCCTGTTAGTATGGAGATATCTCTATCAGCTCAAGGGTTCCCAAACTAAAAGGAACATGCACAACTTTTTTAAAAGTTAGGAATAAGAGCCGGGCGTGGTGGCACACGCTTGTAATCCCAGCATTCGGGAGGCTGAGACCAGAGGATCTGGGTTCGAGGCCAGCCTCAGCTATCTAGTGAGGCACTCTGCAACTTAGTGAGACTCGGTTTCAAAATAAAGAATAAAAAATAGGGTTGGGGGTATAGCTCGGAGGTAGAATGCCCCTGAGCTCAATCCCCAGTACCGGGAAAAAAAAAAAAAAAGTTAGGAATAAGAAAATGTTTTATGTATTGGCATTCACTGCCAATACATAAAAGCAGCATGATTCACTCACAGTGTGGCAACAAAAGGGGTCAAACTGGATCTGAAAGCCTCACCAGAACACAGACAGAGTTGGACCCCGAGAGAAGGAATCTTCCAGTGCCATTTGGAAGCATAATGAGGGCTGAGGGAGGCAAGAGACTGTGCTTGTTTACTCACGGGCTTTTTGTTGTTGTACCACATTCTATATCCTATGTTGACATAGACAAAAAGGCCTCAAGGGGCCCGTGAGAAGCGGGATGGCCAGAGGCTGGGAAAGACAGTCTGAGCATGTGTCATGGGTGACAGATTGGTGCCCGCAGATGCCTAGAGCCCCACCTCCGCTATTAACCAACCATGAAACTCGGATCTCACTTCCATCGACCAGCGGCAGTGTTGCTACCATCCTACCTCCGGGAAATGTTAAAAGACTCTAAGGCTTTTACACAAAAGATACTGTCAATGTCTAGTTCATCTCCACTGAGGCATAAACAGAACAAATAAACGTAGTCTTGGGAAGTGGGATTGGGAACCATCGCATCCTCTTCCCCCATCATTTTATAAGTGAGACGACCACGGCTTGGGAAAGGAGCTGATTCCTGAAATTGACGGAAGCAAGATCAGAGAGGGATCAGGACCAGACTCCACGCAGATCTAGAGGCACAAAGCTCTGCTGATAGGAAGTTAAATGCTGGGGTGTGCCCACGTTAATAGAAAGTGCCTTTATTGGAGTCTTACAACTGTGACAGATCTTAAGATTCTTTAAAGTCCTCCCCAGGCCTAAGAATCTACAAACTTTGAAAACAACAATTAAAGGGCAAAGACAGTAGTTAAGTGGACCTTGAACAACAGATACAACTGATCGACAGGCAAGTCCTCTGAGAATCTAGCTGGCTTGAAAATTTTGTGCAATTTAGCTTCAGGTAGAGCAATGAGAGTTTCCAATATGCATGGAGCTCTTCTGGGTAGCGTGGGGCATACGAGATGTAAAAGATGGTCAAGGGGGGGTGAGAGAGGGACAGTGTGGCAATGTGGGAACCTCTTCTGTCAATGTCTCTTTCATGTGTATTGCCTCATTAGCAAGCCAGGAGCCAAGTATTATTGCTTGCTAGAGAGGAATAGCAAACAGTATCAGAGAAAGAGACAGTGTAGTGTATTGTACATTCTTAGTAACCTGAAGTTAGCTGGAGAAAGGTAAACACTGTGAGAACTAGAATGCATCCATGAAAACTGCTATTTCAATAGACCCCAAGGCTATAACATGGGAAAATGAAATCAACATTTTTTGGTGTCTACAGCACCACGTGTCCACGTGCATGGGGATGTGTTGCCTCAGAGGCAACAAGTCCTTCTGACCAGAGAGACTGCATGACTCTCCCATTAGCAGAGAGTGAATCAGCCGCCGGGTACAAATTTGAGACTTTCAGCCGGGCATGGTGGCTAACACCTGTAATCCCAGAATTTGGGAGGCTGAGACAGGAGAATTACAGGTTCAAGGCTAGTCTCAGCAACTCAGTGAGATCCTCAGCAACTTAGTGAAACCTTGTTTCAAATTTTAAAATAAATAGGGTTGGAGGTATACCTCAGAGATAGAATGCCCCTGGATTCAATCCCTACTAGAAAGGAGAGGGGGTGGGGAAAGATTCTGTTTCAAACTAAAAAATAAAATAGGGTTGGGAGTGTAGTTCAGAGGCAAGAAACCCCTAGGTTCAATTCCAGTAGCCCCCTTCCCCTCCCACAAGTATTTGAGCAGAAAAGGCACTCAATTGGATACAATGCTTATGGAGCAGGCTGGACTGGAAAGACAGAACTCAAGTTTAAAAAGCTAATGGGAAGACAAACTTTGAACCATCAAGAGAACTGATATAAGCAGAAAGAGGACAAGGAGGAAACCACCCACCTTAAGGGCCTATCTCTAGGTGGCTGGTGTGATTAATCAAAGTAAATGTGGTTCTATGGTATAGTACCATTAGACTAATGCATGTATTTACCAAGAATTTCCTAGTGATGATGGCTTCAATCCAAAGGGCTACTGAGGTGAAAATGTATTCCAGTGGGCAGCTGCATGAAGAAATATTTCAGGGAAGAGAGGTGCTGGAAGCTCTCAAACCCTGGCAAACGTGCCTCTTCCTTTCCTCAGTTGGGAGAGAGGCCAATCACCAGAACTCATCTTTTTCAACCATGTAAACCAAAGAGCCCTGGGAAATGAAAAGACAGGGATGTTGTTTGTGCTGTTCCTCACTTGGATTCTTGTCCCCTTGACTCATCTCCTACTCAGAGGTGTCATTTAGCCTCCAAGACCACCTCTCTGGCTCCCTGAAAAACAGGCGGTGTTATGTCTTGCTCCTAAGGGACTATCATAAAGGTACCTTTAGGATGAACTGTTTTTAACGTGCAGAATAGGCTTTAAAATTGGCAATCCCATCACCTAGCCTTATCCCTGGACTGAAATCTTACCCTGTGCTCTACTTCCTGTGTATCACAAGCATGAAACTGTTTAAAGACCCATTTCTTCTTCCTGCCCCCTCCATTATTATTACTTTAGTTATACTGTCAAGAAACATTTCTAAAGAATGCTATAATTCAGTACTAACTTACCAGAAAACACTAGTGGAAGTTGAAGTCTCAAGAAGGCAAAAAAGAAAGTAGAACCAAGATTCATCATGAAGCCATGTATGCGTCCCACACTTCACTAAGACCCAGACGATAACCCTAATTTATGAAACATACAGATTTGCTCTTGCACATCATAAAAAAAATATTGTGATGGTTGGTTGCTGCTATTTTTGAAATGTCAGAATTTACACTCCTACCATAGAAAAAAAGCATACATTTTAGAAATGCTCTGATCTTTTATCCTTCATCAGCAGAAAAATTTTTAATTTTCTTACTTTGAGGAAATGATGTTTAGATTGGATTCCAAAAGTAGATGACATGGATGGTTGGCAATTATCTGTCTCTAATCACAAATGTTGCAGAAGAACCTTGGCCAGCACTTGGAGAAGAGGTTCTTGAGAATCCCTTGGGGGCCTGCCTGTTCCCTGACACGGAGGCAAGGAGGGAAGCCCCTTTCAGAAGAGGTTGGCTGGCTTTAGCAGTAGTTTTAAATGTAGAAATCTCTCTAGATTTCTACAGTAAGTCTGCAAATGTGGCTGAGTCATCTTAATTAAGGCTGGAGCCTCTTCGTGAAAAAGAAGCGGCACTTGAGTTCAGAAATCTAATGTAAGTTGCCACAGTGAATTGAAAAGAAGAAGGTCAGTGGCTGAAAGGCAGCTAAAGGCACACAGGATTTTCCATTGCCTTTTCTTAAAGCTTGTCTCATATGAAAAGCCAAGTGGCTAACTAGGGCCAAGAGAGGCCTCAGCTGTCCTTCTTTCTGGCCCTGTGAGGAGTCCCCTGACATCTTCTTTCTCATTCCAAGGCATTCATGTAGAATCCCTGCCCTCCAACACACACACTTGAAGTCCTCCAATGTCTTCCCACGGCACCTGGACTAGAAGCTGAGCCTCTGGCCCCAGCCATAGGGTTCCCGCCTGGTAGAGCCTCTTTCTACCCTCCACATGCACCGCCCCAGGCCCCTTGACTCACCCTAGGTCAGCGGTCTGCACTTCTTTCTGTTAGGCAGGAAGGAACTTGCCCCTGCCTCGGGGCCTTTGCAGTTGTCCTTCTCCCTGCCTGGATCACTCTTCTCTTAGAGCATCATTCAGTTCAAATATTACCTGTTCATAGAAGCCTTCCCGACCCACCCTACATAAAGTATTTCATGCTCCTGCCACAACTCTCTAATTTCTACCCTGCTTTTGTCCCTTTTTCCACCAATCTCTTTATCCTTCTTTATTTTTTTACTTATTGTTCCATCTCTCCACACTAGAATATAATAAGCTCCTTGCCTGTCTTGTTTACCACTACAGCCTTAATACCTGTCACAGTGCTTGGTCAATATTTCTGAATGAATATATGAATGATTTTGTTACTAGACTCACTGCAGGAATAATTTTAAATCTAGATACAAATCTTGTAGCCATCAGGTGAGCACACGTGGAAGTGGCCACCTGGCCATGTGTTAGAATTCTGCACGCCTTTGGATCAGAGCCACTGCCAGAGCTCCAGGTCCCTGCGCTCCCAGCCAGCATATGACAGAGGTAATTTGTAGGAAGTTGCTGCATAGAAAAAAAAATCAAGGGCTCTAGTTTACATCTAGTTTACATTTACATGCACTCCTGGGTGTTTTTACCCAGGGATGCTTCCTGGAGCCAGCTCCATTCATATCTTATATAAAGGAGCAATACAGGGCATCAGTTGAAAGTCTTTAATGTCTCAGGTAGTCTGTGCACAGGTAGTAATTACAGAGTTATGCCTCTGCATGGGAAAGAGCAATCTGTCATGGAAGAGAGAATGGAATCAGACTCTCCACTTGCCTCCCCACTCTTCTTACACATTTAAATGTTGCCTGCCCCCCCACACACACACCCAGTGAGCACAAAGATAAGGCAGGTTTTGCAGTTATGATGTTCACTGGAGCATCTGTTGTTTCATATTGAGTCACTGATCCAGAAAGGAAAGTAGAAGGAGATGGAACCAAATGGATCCAAACATGTTGACTGTTTCCTTAGATTCTTTGGCTGGGAGCAATTCTAAAATAAGTAAAGGTCAGAGCTTTGGAGGAACACGAGGGCACGGGCAGGTTGAATCATCTCCTAGGCTCCCACATGGCTAACTGGTTCCTGTTGGTTGCAGAATTTCATCAGTAGTGACGCGGATGTGTGCAGTACCTCTCTGGAGCCCAGCCAAACACCAGAGAAACTGTCGGCAGGATGTAAAGGAATCACGATAATGACAACAATGACCCAGCTGTCCACTTGCCACTGCCCCTTTTCTTTCCCTAGACATTTGTTGGTCAAGATGCTGTGGAATAGCCTTGTGCATAGACCTCTAATTTATACCTCAGTGCTAGGAAGTGGCACTGGATACCTTTTGGCTGTATCTGCAGGTGCAGAGCTGGCCTGGCACCACATGAGGAAAGCTTTTAGACCTCGGAACCTCTAGATTCACAGTTACTGCTTCCCTTTGTAGCATGACAGAGGCCCAAGGTCATTTATCTAAAAAGCATTAAAATAATAGGGTGGAATACATCAAAGCCAGCTCCCCCCCACACACACACACACATTGAAGAAAACACAAAACATTTACAAGGTCAGGCCCACTCAGAAGAACAGCCTTGTCCAGGGCTTACCTGCTTTATTAACATTCAACCATACTGAAGCAAACATCAGGTACCAGGCACCACGTCTGTGCTCGATATGCAGTGATGAACAAGGTAGACACCTTCCCTGCATCTTCTTAGTATAAAATTGTCTCATTAAATATTTTTGTATGTGTGTGGAACTGGGGATTGAAGCCAGGGGCAATCTATCTTTAAGCTGTACTCCACCAGCCCTATTTTATTTTGAAACAGGTTTTCACTAAGTTGCTGAGGCTGGCCTTGAGCCTTTGATTCTTCTGTCTCAGTCTCTCAAGTACTGGGATTACAGGCGTGCTCACAATTCACTAATTTAAAGTTCACAGTTCAATAACTTTTCATATATTCATGGATTTGTTCGGTTATCATCATATTCAATTTTAGAACATTCTCACTACTCTAAAAGGTAAGGTTTCCAGGAGCAAATCACTAGACAATTATTGAATTACAGTTGTGGTCATGCTTCTGCTTCTCTGACAAAATGAAGCATGTAACACGAGGAGCTCTGAGAAGGCTCCCTGTGAAGTGACAGAGAGCTGCTGGACCAGAGGGACACAAGCCGGCTGAAGGGGTGAAGGAGGCAGCAGAGCAGCAGAGGCAGAGAAAATATAGACTAGAGGCTTTGTGATGCATCTCAGGAACTAAGAAAAGGACTTTGATTCTTATCTCCCAACAATGGGGTTTCTGTTGTTTTAAAAGTTTTTTTTGTTTGTTTTTTGTTGGTACTGGGGATTGAACTCAGGGGCATTCTACCTCTGAGCTATACCCCCAGCCCTGTTTTTATTCTTTATTTTGAAACAGGGTCTCCCTAAGTTATGGAGTGCCTCACTAGGTAGCTGAGGCTGGCCTCGAACCCAGATCCTCCAGTCTCAGCCTCCCAAATGCTGGGATTACAATCGTGCATCACCACCCCCAGCTTGTTTTAAAAGTTTTAAGTACCAGGCTCAGTGCATGATTTTTATCCTAGCTACTTGAGGAGGCTGAGGAAGAAGGATCCAAAGTTCAAGGCAGCCTGAGAACTTTGAGAGACTCTGTCTCAAAATAATAAGTAAAAGGGCTGTGAGTATAGTTCAGTGACAAAGCACTCCTGGATTCAATCTCCAGACAGACAGACAGACAGACAGACACACACACACACACACACACACACACACACACACACACACGTTTTAAGTTTCCCTGTCTGTCCCCAACCCCAAATTCAGATTTCTATTTTAAAAGGAAACCTCCTGCTGACGGTTGGGGAAGGGATTGGAAGAAGGCGAGAGTGAAGCAGGAAGACTTCAGGAGCTATCACAGACGTGCAGGCAGGAGATGAGGAGATGGTGGTGCCTAGGTCAGGGTGGTGGCCGTGGAAATGAAAGCAGTGAGTTGATTCAAGATTGATTAGCAACAGACCTGAAATACCTGTGGGAGTAGTGACCCCCAAATGCAATGCTTCCACAGCTGGGTATGAGAGTGATGGGAGAAAACCAAAAGAAAAGTAGGAGTTTTAGAATTAGGGAAGAGAGACCATGGGTTTGATATTAGACACTGACATTGAGGTGCTATTGACTGAGTTGTCCAGGAGGTAGGTGACTGCGAGTCTGATGTCAGAGAACAGATCTGGGCTGAAGAGGTAAATGTAGGAGTCACTGGCTATTGCTGTCTTGCAAGAAGGTGAGAGCACCCCAGAGAAAGACTATAGAGCAGAGAATGGGGCCTTAGGCCAAGTCAAGGAGAACTCCAAAAGTTTAATTGTAGGATGAACTGGTAAAAGAATTTGATAAAAGCAGGTGTGGTAGTGCATATCTGTAATCCTAGTACTTGGAAGGCTGAGACAGGAGGATACCAGGTTTGAGGCAAGCCTCAGCAACTTAGTGGCCCTCAGCAACTTAGAAAAACTCTGTTTCAAAATAAATAATAAAAAAGGTTGGGGATATAGCCTGGAGACAGAATGCCTCTGGGTTCAATCCAAGAAGAAGGAGGAGGAGGAAAAGGAGGAGGAGAAAGAGGAGGAGAGAAGAGGAAGGAGGAGGGGAGAAAAGGAAAAGAAGAAGGAGAAGGAGGAGAAGGAGGAGAGGAGAGCTGCCAGGCAGGAGAAGCCAGGAGAATGGGTGACCTGGTAGCAAAGAAAAGACAGTGTCTTAAGAAGAGAGAGGCTATTTGTTTAACCACTGCTGAGAGATAAGGACTAAAGAATGTCCTTTTGTTGCAGTTTCCCCCTCCTCAATTTCCCCTGGTTCCTGAGACAGGATATCTAGAGGCCAAAATCAGAGTCAGGTTTCTTTATTTACCAGTAAATGGCTCAGTTGACAAACTCAGGAATCTGAGCCTTTTAACAAAGGGCTCACATGATTCTTATACCCTGGGTCTCTCACTCTGGAGAGGGGAGGGGGTAACCTTTAGATTTATTATACCTAGCCTAAATAGATGCTTAAGTCACATACCATCCCCCAGCTTTCTCCAGTCTTTTAACTGACTCTCTCTTGTTTACATCAGGGATTATGACTCTGAGTTGCCAAAGAAACAGCCCCCTTATCTTTTGGAAGTGTTTGCTTGCTTCCTTACAGGCAGCTGGGGTGAGGGGTGGGAGAACTTTTACTTTGCCTATCTTGGGTCTAAACTCCTAACAATATTTCTAAGGCTCTGACTGGGTTTTCTACCTCACTTTGGATTTGGTGACAGGAGGACTATTGATGACCTTAGCAAGTCCTTTCAGTGACAGATGCACATCTCTAATCCCAGTACGTAGGAGGCTGAGACAGGAGGATCACAGGTTCGAGACCAGAGTTCAGTAACTAAGTGAAACTCTGTTTCAAAATAAAAAATAAAGTAGGGCTGAGGGTGTAGTTCAGAGGTAGAATGCCCCTGGATTCCATTCCCAAAATGACACACACACACAAAAGGGAGGTGGTGATAAATGCAAATCTCATGGTAGTAGGAAGGATCCCTTTGGAGACCAGAGAAGAGGAGATGGCCGCTGTTGGGTATGGTGCCTGGCAAGATAGGGGGTGGCAGATAAGATCCCAGCCTAGCTGCAGGAGTAGGCCTGAGTTGGAAGAGAAGTTTGGTTTTTTGCTCCATGGAGCCTGAAGCAATCTTTAGTTTCAGCTACAGCCAGGAATGAACCAAACCACATTGGAAGCAGCAAACATTCTCAAAAAGTCCCATGGAGCCGGGCGTGGTGGCGCACGCTTGTAATCCCAGCATTCGGGAGGCTGAGACCAGAGGATCCGGGTTCAAGGCCAGCCTCAGCTACGTAGTGAGGCACTCTGCAACTTAGTGAGACTCGGTTTCAAAATAAAGAATAAAAAAAATAGGGCTGGGGGTATAGCTCGGAGGTAGAATGCCTCTGAGTTCAATCCCCAGTACCGCAAAAAAAAAAAAAAAAGAC
>PVLC010026518.1:0-22637 GCA_004027655.1 Graphiurus murinus | reverse complement strand
CAAGGGTATTCTACCTCCGAGCTATACCCCCAGCCCTGTTTTTTATTCTTTATTTTGAAACAGGGTCTCACTAAGTTGCAGAGTGCCTCACTAGGTAGCTGAGGCTGGCCGAGAACCTGGATCTTCCAGTCTCAGCCTCCCAAATGCTGGGATTACAAGCGTGCGCCACCACGCCCGGCTCCCAGTCCTTTTTTTTTATTCTTTATTTTGAAACAGTGTCTAACTAAGTAGCTGAGGGCCTCACTGAAGTAGCTGAGGCTGACCGGGAATCCGGATCCTCCAGTCTCAGCCTCCCAAGTACTGGGATTAGCAAGAGTTTGTTTCCAAAATAAATAAAGCAAAATATAACTGGGGTATAGTCTTGGTTTCAATCCCCAGTACAACTGCTGCACCCCCCCACACACACACACACAAGTTGCCATTTGAGATAGAAAACTCACTGAGATTAATTGTAAACTTCCCTGATTTCTTAAAGTGTTATGATCCAATATTAGCTTTTCTTTGATAACCTAAATAATAGTAGCTAAAGTAGCAACTTCAGGTGTGTGGCCGTGTAAGGAGCAGTAGTTATTACAGGGAAGCTCCTCAGTCAGTACTACTAGGCTCTGCCAATACATGTGTTTAGCACTGTACTGAAATTAAATTTTGCTTTCATCACTGAACTAGACAACCATGCCTATCAATATCCTTTGAAAAAATATTCAAAATTTTCTTCAAGGGAAGTGACTTGTTTCACAGGATTCAAAAACATACATTTGAGCAAAACGACAGGAAACTGATATAACTTCACTAACATGTATCATCAGACGAGTCCACAAGCTATAAGTTGTGTGACCAACTCCTCTAGGCCAGTTTCAAATGGTCAGAACACACAGCTCCTGGGGGATGTAGATCTTGAGCTGCCTGCCTACAGCCTGCAAGGACCTGGAACTGCCCACCTGCACCCTGCAAGAACCTAGACCTGTCATCTGGTACTTTGAAAGGATCTGGATGTGCGGACCTTCCCCCTGCAAGGACCTGGAACTTTCCACATGCAACCTGCAAGGACCTGCATCTGCCCACTTGCACTCTGCAAGGGCCTGAAGCTGCCAATATACACCCCGCAGGGACCTGGAGCTTCCCACCTGCTGCCTGCAAGGATCTGGAGCTACCCACCTGCATGCTGAAGGGACCTGGAGCCTTCCAATTGCACCCTACAAGCACCTGGAGCCTTCTACCTGCACCCTGCAAGTACCTGGAGCATTCCACATGCACCCTTCAAGGACCTGGAGCTGCCCATCTGCACCCTGCAAGGAGTTGAATCTACCACCTGCACCCTGAATGGACTTGGAGCTGCCACCTATACCAGCAAGGACCTGGAGCTTTACATCATTACCCTGCAAGGACCTGGAGGTGCCGGCCTACACCCTGTACGGACCTGGATCAGCCCATCTGCACTGAAAGGACATGGAGCCTTCCACCTGCACTCTGCAGGGAACTCGAGCTACCCACCTGCACCCTTCAGGGACCTGGAGCTGCCCACCTTCACCATGCAACTTGGAGTTCCCCACCTGTACCCTTCCATGATCTGGACCTGCCCCACTAAATCCTGAAGGGACCTGGAGCTGCCCGCCTGCACCCTGCAGGGACCTGGAACTGCCCACCTGTATGCTGAAAGGTCCTGGAGGTGCAGACCTTCCCCCTGCAAGGACCTGGAGATGCCCATCTGCATGCTGAAGGGACCTGGAGCCTTCCACCTGCACCCTGCAAGGACCTGGAGATTTCTACACGCACCCTGCAAGGACCTAGAGCCTTCCACCTTCACCCCACAAGGACCTAGAGCTGCCCATCTTGTCGGAGACCATGATGTAGGAAAGAATTAAGACCTAAGGGTCTAAGGGCTCTTTACAGTCCATGTCTATTTGAAGTACATTCTATGCTGACGCCAAGAGTGCATAAAATAACTATGTGCTAACCATGGACGTCAGGTGTGCACGTAAGTGCTGGCCACAAAATTAGTAGGATTTTGTAAGGTTGATAGGTTTTCTTAAGGGTTAATGAAAATAGTCAATTGAATGGTAAACTTGGGCAGAAGTATACAATATACTTTTAGATAATAGGTTAGGTAAAATATTAATGTATGGCTAAAGGGTTTTGGGAATAATGTGTTTTCTTAAAACAATGAGATTTTCTGCAAGAGTATGTTTTTAATCTTTACATGCGATGTTTTTCTGTAGTATGAATCAAAATTGCCTGATGTTTTTCTCAGATGATCTTCCTTGTATGATTGTATAAAAACACCCTGAGACATAAACTCGGGGCAGCAGTATTCACTGTTAGCCCTCCTGAATCTATCCCTTGTCTTTCTCTTTCTTAAGCATCTTTTGTCTTTGTTTATCTCAAGCCACACTTTCTCCCTCCAGGCTTGTCCAACTTAGCCGACTGGCATCGGCATATTGGCGCCCGGATCAGAGACTTGGATACAGAGATAAATAGTGATGGTCACCGTGGAAGAATGCTAGCAATGAAAAGGTAAAAAAGAGAAACACGGTGAATTCTTTTTTTTTTCAGGAGCCCAAAATGGGCCAAGGTAATAGTCAACTTTTATTTATTCAATTATTAAAAAGCATGCTAAATACTAGAGGCGCAAAAGTTAGTCGCCATAAGCTTAGTGAGTTTTTTACTTTTGTAGAGGAGGTTTGCTCCTGGTTTCCAGAAGAAGGGACTCTAGATCTTGATACTTGGATAAAAGTAGGAGGGTGTTTACAGGACTATTATACAGTTCATGGACCAGATAAAGTGCCTGTAGACACATTTGGGCTTTGGACTCTGATCAAAGATAGCTTAGATTTAGGACATGAAACAAAGGAAATGGAAAAGGTTTTAAAGTCGTCAGGGGACATGGGTGATTTACCTATTGTACCCTCAGCACCTATAGAGGGCACAGATTTAGTAGATTCTAATGATTTAAAACAAGAAGGTAGTAAGCCTGTTATAATATGCAATAAAGACACTCCTCTGATTACTGTGTCTAGTGCAAAGGAATCTGCCCCAGATCTTAAACTCTTACAATCTGAATTAGAACAGCTGCAGCTTTTTGTCAGGCAGTTAAGTGAGAATAAACATCATAAACATTCTCCTCCTTCAGTTATCCCAGGACTTGACCCTCTACCTAAAAGTCGCTCATTGTTGCCTCGGCAGTGATGGGCGGAGGCAACAATGATTCTGTAATATCAATAATATTTCTGTAATATAATAACAATGATAATAATAATTATTTTAATAAATAAACATTTTAATAAACAAATAATAAATATTTTAATAAATAATAATAAATATGTTAATAATATTTTAATAATACCAAAAGGACTTTTGGTTACTCCTGGAGTCATTGATGCTGATTATGAGGGTGAAATTAAGATCATTGTTCACTCCCCTACTAATATTTCTGTGATTCTAAAAGGACAGCAAAATAGCTCAATTGATTCTTTTACCCAAAGTAAGTACAAAAAATAAAACCATAATTTCCAAAAGAGGGGATCAAGGTTTTGGTTCCTCGGACGCTTATTGGGTACAAGCTATTGGTAATCCATGTCCTGAGTTAGTTCTAAAAATATCTGAAAAACATTTAAAAGTCTCCTGGATACCAGTGCTGATGTGTCTGTCATTTCTACCAAAAAAACCTTCTGTAACTCAGTTACAAGGGACTGGTCAATCACAATGCCCAGGCATTTTCAGCAACTAAGAATCAACAGCTACTTTGCTTTAATTATAACTTACCCTGGACAGCTTATGTTTCAGGGCCGTGCATGCCACGCAGACCGGCGTGCCCCGGGCTCTGCCTTGCAAAAAGGCCAGCGGCCATCTGGCCAGAAGGCCAGGGGAGGACCGCGGCTGCCCTGCAGACCTGCGGCGGCCCCCGCCTTGCCATGTCGCATTGTGCTGTCCTCGAGAGAGCTCGAGAAGGCCATGGAAGGGCCGCAGCTGCCCAGCCGCCCCGCCACGGCTCTCAGCATGCCAAATGGCATGCTCGCCGACTTCGCTTCTCCCCCAGGGGTACTCCTCGGGGGGGAAGCGAAGCCGGTGAGGATGCGTTTTGGCACCGCTAGAAACCCAGGCCCCTGGGCGGCCAGCCCCAGCCTCTGCCTGGCAAAATCACTTTCTCGCCAATCTCGAGATAAGACGGTCCCGCGGGGAGGCAACGGGAGGGCCTTGCCTGCCACGCTAACCGGCGTGTCCCGGGCTCCGCCTTGAAAAAAGGCCAGCTGCCATCTGGCCAGAAGGCCAGGGCAAGACCACCGCTGCCCTGCAGACCGGCGGCGGCCACTGCCTTACAAAATGCACATTCGTGGACAACTGGCTGGCTGAGAGGCAGAAGGCAACGGGAGGGTCGTGCATGCCTCGCACACCGGCATGCCCCGGACTCTAGGTTGCAAAGAGGCCAGCGGCCATCTAGCCAGAAGGCCAGGGGAGGACCTCGGCTGCGCTGCAGACCCACGGCTGCCCTGCAGACCCGCGGCGGCCCCCATCTTACCACGTCGCATGGTGAGGGTCTCGCGAGAGCTCAAGAAGGCCATGGGAGGACCGCAGCTGCCCAGCCGCCCCGCTATGGCTCTCGGCATGCCAAATGGCATCCTCGCCGGCTTCGCTTCCCCCCCGAGTAGATCACTCGGGGGGGGAAGCGAAGCCGGCGAGGATGCGTTTTGGCACCGCCAGGAACCCAGGCGCCCGGGCTGCCCCCCCCCAGCCTCTGCCTGGCAAAATCATGTTCCCGCCGATTTCGCGAGAAGACGGGTGCTCGGGGAGGCAACAGGAGGGCCCTGTGTGCCACGCAGACCTGCGTGCCCCCGGCTCTGCCTTGCAAAGAGGTCAGCGGCCATCTGGCCAGAAGGCCAGGGAAGGACCACGGCTGCCCTGCAGACCCCCGGCGGCCCCCGCGTGGACACATCACGTTGTGCGGGTCTCGCGAGAGCACAAAATGGCCAGGAGGGCCGTAGCTGCCCAGCCGTGGTGCCACGGCTCTCGGCATGCAAAATGGCATCCTCGCCGGCTTCGCTTCCCCCCGAGTGATCTACTCAGGGGGGAAGCGAAGCCGGCGAGGATGCGTTTTGGCACCGCTAGGAACCCAGGCAATCGGGCTGCCCGCCCCAGCCTCTGCCTGGCAAAATCACGTTCCCGCCGATCTCACGAGAAGACGGGTGCTCGGGGAGGCAACGGGAGGGCCGTGCGTGCCACGCAGACCGGCGTGACCCTTGCTCTGCCTTGCAAAGAGGTCAGCGACCATCTGGCCAGAAGGCCAGTGCAGGACCTCGGCTGTCCTGCAGAGCTGGGGCGGCCTGTGCCTTGCAAAATGCCCCTTCTCGGCCAACCGGCTGGATGAGAGGCAGAAGGCAACGGGAGGGCCGTGCGTGACATGCAGACAAGCGTGCCCCTGGCTCTGCCTTACAAAGAGACCAGCGGCCATCTGGTCATAAGGCCAGGGAAGGACCGCGGCTGCCCTGCAGACCCGCGGCCGCCTGCGCCTTGCCAAAAGCGCCTCCGCGGCCAACTGGCTGGCTGAGAGTCAGAAGGCAACGGGAGGGCCGTGTGTGCCACGCAGACCTGCGTGCCCCCGGATCTGCCTTGCAAAGAGGTCAGCGGCCATCTGGCCAGAAGGCCAGGGAAGGACCGCGGCTATCCTGCAGAGTGGTGGCGGCCTGTGCCTTGCAAAATGCGCGTCCGCGGCAAACTGGCTGGCTGAGAGGCAGAAGGCAACGGGAGGGCCGTGCCTTACAAAGAGACCAGCGGCCATCTGGCCAGAAGGCCAGGGAAGGCAGAGCCAGGGGCATGCTTGTCTGCATGTCAAACACGGCCCTCCCATTGCCTTCTGCCTCTCATCCAGCCAGTTGGCCGAGAAGGCGCATTTTGCAAGGCACAGGCCACCGCAGCTCTGCAGGGCAGCCGCGGTCCTGCACTGGCCTTCTGGCCAGATGGTCGCTGACCTCTTTGCAAGGCAGAGCGAGGGGCACGCCGGTCTGCGTGGCACGCACAGGCCTCCCGTTGCCTCCCCGAGCACCCGCCTTCTCGCGAGATGGGCAGGAACGTGATTTTGCCAGGCAGAGGCTGGGGCGGGCAGCCCGATTGCCTGGGTTCCTAGCGGTGCCAAAACGCATCCTCGCCGGCTTCGCTTCCCCCCAGAGTAGATCACTCGGGGGGGAGCGAAGCCGGCGAGGATGCCATTTTGCATGCCGAGAGCCGTGGCGCGGCAGCTAGGCAGCTACGGCCCTCGTGGCCATTTTGTGCTCTCGCGAGACCCGCACAACGCCATGTGGCCACGCGGGGGCCTCGGCGGGTCTGCAGGGCAGCCGTGGTCCTTCCCTGGCCTTCTGGTCAGATGGCTGCTGACCTCTTTGCAAGGCAGAGCCGGGGGCATGCAGGTCTGCGTGGCACGCACGGCCCTCCCGTTGCCTTCTGCCTCTCAGCCAGCCAGTTGGCCGCGGACGGGCATTTTGCAAGGTACAGGCCGCCGCGGGTCTGCAGGGCAGTCGCAGTCCTTCCCTGGCCTTCTGTCCACATGGCCGCTGGCCTCTTTGCAAGGCAGAGCCCAGGGCACGCTTGTCTGCATGGCACGCACTGTCCTCCCTTTGCCTTCTGCCTCTCAGCCAGCCACGGCCTGCAGGGCAGCCGCAGTCCTGCCCTGGCCTTCTGGCCAGATGGCCGCTGGCCATTTTGCAAGGCAGAGCCCGGGGCACGCTTGTCTGCATGGCAGGCACAGCCCTCCCGTTGCCTTCTGTCTCTCAGTCAACCAGCTTGCCGCGAAGTAGCTTTTTGCAAGGCACAGGTCGCCGCCGGCCTGCAGGGCAGCTGTGGTCCTGCCCTGGCCTTCTGACAAGATGGCCGCTGGCCATTTTGCAAGGGCGAGCCCGGGGCACGCCGGTCTGCCTGGCACCCAAGGCCCTCCCGTTGCCTCCCCTAGAGACCGTCTTCTCCTGAGATCGGCGCGAACGTGATTTGGCCAGGCAGAGGCTGGGGCGGGCTGACCGGGCGCCTGGGTTCCTAGTGCTGCCAAAACGCATCCTCGCCGGCTTCGCTTCCCCCCGGAGTAGATCACTCGGGGGGGAAGCAAGGCTGGCGAGGATGCCATTTGGCATGCCGAGAGCGGTGGCGGGGCTGTTGGGCCACTGCGGCCCTCCCATGGCCTTCTCGCGCTCTCGGGAGACCTGCACAACTCAAAGTGGCAAGGGGGGGACTGCCGCGGATCGGCAGGGCAGCCTCAGGTCTGCAGGGCAGCCGCGGTCCTGTCCTGGCCTTCTGGCCAGATGGCCGCTGACCTCTTCGCAAGGCAGAACCCAGGGCACGCTTGTCTGCATGGCACGAACGGCCCTCCCGTTTCCTTCTGCCTCTCAGCCAGCCAGTTGGCCGCGGAGGCGCTTTTTGCAAGGCACAGGCCGCCACCGGCCTGCAGGGCAGCCGCGGTCCTGACCTGGCCTTTTGGCCAGATGGCCGCTGGCCTTTTTGCAAGGTGGAACCCGGGGCATGCTTGTCTCCATTGCACGCACGCCCCTCCCATTGCCTTCTGCCTATCAGCCAGCCAGCTGGCTGCGAAGGTGCTTTTTGCAAGGCAGAGGCCCCCACCGGCCTGCAGGGCAGCCGCGGTCCTGCCCTGGCCTTCTGGCCAGATGGCCGCTGACCTCTTCGCAAGGCAGAACCCAGGGCACGCTTGTCTGCATGGCACGCACAGCCTTCCCGTTGCCTTCTGCCTCTCAGCCAGCCAGTTGACCTCGAAGGTGCTTTTTGCAAGGCAGAGGATGCTGCCGGCCTGCAGGGCAGCCGCGGTCCTGCCCTGGCCTTCTGGCCAGATGGCCGCTGGCCATTTTGCAAGGGGGAGCCCGGGGCACGCCGGTCTGCTTGGCACCCAAGGCCCTCCCGTTGCCTCCCCGAGAGACCATCTTCTCTCGAGATCAGCGCGAACGTGATTTTGCCAGGCAAAGGCTGGGGCCGGCCGCCCCGGCATCTGGGTTCCTAGTGTTGCCAAAACACATCCTCTCTGGCTTCGCTTTTCCCCAGAGTAGATCACTCGGGGGGAAGCGAAGCCGGCGAGGATGCCATTTGGCATGCCGAGAGCCGTGGCAGGGCGGTTGAGCCGCTGCAACCCTCCCATGGCCTTCTCGCGCTCTCGCGAGACCTGCACAACTCAAAGTGGCAAGGTGGGGGCCGCCGTGGGTGTGCAGGGCAGCCGGGGATCTGCAGGGCAGCCGCAGTCCTGCCCTGGCCTTCTGGCCAGATGGCTGCTGACCTTTTTGCAAGGCGGAGCCCGGGGCACGCTGGTGTGCGTGGCACGCACGTCCCCCCGGTTGCCTTCTGCCTCTCAGCCAGCCAGTTGGCCGCGAAGGCGCTTTTTGCAAGGCAGAGGCCGCCGCCGGTCTGCAGGGCAGCCGCGGTCCTGCCCTGGCCTTCTGGCCAGATGGCCACTGGTCTCTTTGCAAGGCAGAGCCTGGGGCACACTTGTCTGCATGATGAAAGCCAGAAGGCAACGGGAGGGCCGTGGACGCCATGCAGGCGTGCCCTAGGCTCTGCCTTGCAAATTCACCACCGGGGATCTGGCCAGAAAGCCACGGGAGGTCGGCGGGTGCCCTGCAGATCGGCCCTGACCTCTGCCTTTCGTTGTGCCAGTCTCGCGATTATGCGAGAAGGCAACGGGAGGGCCACAGGTGCCCAGCCCACCCGAGGGTGCCTCGGGCTTGCCAAATTGCGTTCTGGCCGGCCTCCCTTTCCCCCGAGGGTACCCTAACAGGGCAGAGGACGGGGCAGGCCTGCAGGCCACCCTCGGTCCTCCCGTGGCCTTCTGGCCAGATCCCCAGAGGCAATGTCACCAGGCAGAGCCTGGGGCACGTCTGTCTGGCGTCCACCGCCCTCCCCTGCCTTCTGGCTCTCGGCCAGATCGCCAGGCAGAGGCCAGGGCAGGTAAGCAGGCCACCCGAGGTCCTCCCGTGGCCTTCTGGTCAGATCACCGGTGAAGATTTTGCCAGGCAGAGGCCGTGACAGGAGTGCGGGGCCCCCGAGTTCCTGCCGTTGCCTTCGCCCTCTCTCGAGACTGGCACAACGAGAGGTGGCAAGGCAGGGGCTGGGGCAGGTCTGTAGGCCACCCGAAGTACTCCCGTGGCCATCTGGCCAGATCCCCGGTGGCGTTTTTGCAAGGCAGAGCCTGAGGCACGTCTGCATGGCATCTACGGCCCTCCCGTTGCCTTCTGGTTCTTGGCCAGATTGCCGCAGAGGCGGGTTTGCAAGACAGAGGCTGGGGCAGGTCTGCAGGCCATCTTCGGTCCTCCCGTAGCCTTCTGGCCAGATCGCTGGTAATGATTTTGCCAGGCAGAGGCCGAGGCAGGAGTGCAGGGCCCCCGAGTTCCTGCCACTGCCTTCCCGTGGGACCTGACATCTCGCGAGAGCCGCGAGAATGGGATTTTGCCAGGCAGAGCCCAGGACGCCTCAGGGGGGGTGCCTGCTGGGGGAAAGGGGGGAAAGGGGACCGGGGAGACCGCCGTTTTGCAAGACCGAGGTGCCAGCGGGTCGCCTGGGCACCTGACGCCCTCCCGTTGCCTCCTCGCCCCCTGGCGAGGTTGGCACAACTCGAGGTGGCAAGGCAGAGGCCGGGGCAGGTCTGCAGGCCACCCTGGGTCCTCTCGTGGCCTTCTGGCCAGATCTCCGGAGGCGGTTTTACCAGGCAGCGACCGGGGCACGTCTGCTTGGCATCCACCCCCCTCCCGTGGCCTTCTGGTTCTCGGCCAGATCGCCTCGGAGCGAGTTTGCAAGGCAGAGGCCGGGGCGGGTCTGCAGGCCACCGGCAATCCTTCCGTGGCCTTCTGGCCAGATCACCAGTAATGATTTTACCAGGCAAAGGCTGCGGCAGGAGTGCAGGGCCCCCGATTTCCTGCCATTGCCTTCCCTCGGGACCTGCCATCTCACGAGAGCGGCGCAAACTCGATTTTGCCAGGGAGAGTCGGGGTCCCTCGGGGGGGTGCCTGCTGTCCTCGCCATGCCGAAACACGGTCCCGCCGGCTCCCACTTCCCCCCGAGGAGTGCCAGATCCCCAGAGTTGGTTTTGCCAGGCAGACCCGGGGCATATCTGGCCAGAAGGCCACGGGAGGACCGAGGGTGGCCTGCAGACCTGCCCCTGCCTCTGCCTTGCAAACTCGCCTCCGAGGCGATCTGGCCGAGAAACAGAAGGCAACGGGAGGGTGGTGGATGCCAAGCAGATGTGCCCCGGGCTCTGCCTGGCAAAACCGCCTCTGGGGACATCGCCCCCCACGCTGGACCCTCAACCGTGAGGCCCCAATGGAGACGATAACTGAACGTTGCTGGTTCAAACTTCTCTTTATTATACCTCTCTCTCTCTCTGGGATCAAGGACACTACCCAAGCAGTAACAGTTACAGTACAGCAACCATCTCTCCAAATAGTGCCTTTCCAACAGACTCCCAATAACCCCTCTCTCCAGCAATCAACCTTCCACCAGCAACCCACCACCCAGCAACTGCCCGCCTTCTCCTCAAAACCTCTCTTTCCTGTAGGAGGTGGAGGCTCTTAAAGCCACGCAGGGCCTGAGCCACGAGGTGCCTCATACAGCTCTCACCTGGGCCGATCACAAGGCGGGCGTGCTGGTACATGCGCTCTGGTGTGGCGCAGCCCTAGGATGTTACCACCTGCAGCCACTTCTGGCACTCTGCCAGGTGCCATCTAGAGGCGGGGTCTTTCTGGCCGGGCTAAGACGCCAACACAGGGATATGGCCAGAAAGCCACGGGAGGACCGCAGGTGGCCTGCAGACCTGCCCCGGCCTCTGCCTTGCCACCTCGCGTTGTGCCAACCTCGCCAGGGGGCGAGGAGGCAACGGGAGGGCTGCAGGTGTCCAGGCGACCCGCTGGCGCCTCGGTCTTGCAAAATGGCGGTACCCTCGGGTGGAAGGGAGGCCAGCCAGAACTCAAGAAGGCAGGGCAAGGACCGCAGGCGCCCAGCCAAGGTGGCCCAGGCTCTGCCTGGCAAAATCGCGTTTGCACCAGTGTGGCATGAAGGTGAGTGTCTCGGGGAGGCAATGGGAGGAGCTCTGGTGGCACGCAGACCCGCCGGGGCCTCTGCCTTGCAAAATCGCCACCGGGGATCTGGCCAGATAGTCAGAGCAGGACCGCAGGTGGCCTGCAGCCTGACCCCGGCCTCTGACTTGCTAACGCACCTTTTCGGCGATCTGGCCGAGAGCCAGAAGGCAACAGGAGGGCCGTGAACCCCATGCAGGCGTGCCCCGGGCTCTGCCTTGCAAAATCGCCACCAGTCATCTGGCCAGATGGCCACGGGAGGACGGCGGGTGCCCTGCAGATCGGCCCCGACCTCTGCCTTGCCACCTCGCTTTGTGTCAGTCTCGAGAGGATGCGAGAATGCAGCGGGAGGGCCGCAGGTGCCCAGCCCACCCCCGGGCGTCTCAGTCTTGCCAAATGGCATTCTGGTCGGCCTCTCTTCCCCCCGAGGGGTATTAGGGATTGAACCCAGGGGCACTCTACCTCTGAGCTATACCCCCAGCCCAATTTTTTTTTTCTTTATTTGGAAACAGGGTCTCACTAAGTTGTGGAGGGCATAGTAAGTAGCTGAGGCTGGCCGTGAACCTGCAATCCTCCTGTATCAGCCAAATACTGGGATTACCAGCGTGTACCACCACACCTGGCTAAACAAGTTACAAAAAGCCCTCATAGTCCTGAAAGTCAAGGTCCTGGTTTCCGAGTTTTCCTTGCAGCTACAACTTAAAATTAAAACAACAACAACAAAAATTCCCACCTGGGCTATCATTAGAGACAGGATAAAACGCCACGCTGAAAGTCGCCCTCTCAGCAAGGTGGCTGTCACTCTGCAGCAGGTACTTCACACGGGAGGGATATTTATAGAAAGCTATTTGTGGAATCAGAGCTGATCTCAGGATTGTCAAAGCTCTGAAAAGAGGCTCCCAAGAGCTTCTGGAAGGTGGAGCTGCGGAGCCAGGGGCTAAGGACTCGAGAAGGCACTCCTGAAGCCGGGCACACCAGTCATCCCAGTACTTGGGAGGCTGAGACTGGAGGATCGAAGGTTTGAAGCCAGCCTCAGCAACTTAGTGAGGCTCCTCTCTGCAACTTAGTAAGACCCTGTTACCAAATAAAGAATAAAAAATCGTGTTGGGGATCACATGTGCAGAATGCAGGTGACGGCCGTAATGGCAGCTGACATTTTGAGTACCAGCGCCCACAGAGCCCCACAGCTGTGGGCAATCTGGAACTGCATTACTAGGAGGAGCGTGCGTGGCTCGGGACCGCAGGGAGAACAGAAACGCTCAGATTGGCATTCCGGCGAATGAAATCAGGAAGAGATGAAGGCAGAATACTGGCTACATGGGATGGGAGAGCTGGGGAACTCAGCAGGTTGGTGACACCCACCCACCCAGCATCGACCACGGCACCCAGACTAGCAACCAGCCCTGCACTGGAGGGGTCACCCAGGGAAAGATCAGCACAGAGGAGGTGTGGTTGCTGAAGGTTCGTTCCAGAACTGGGTAAACCATGCCGGCCTTTTCTTCCCGCCTGCCTGCCAGTCTCCCATTAGCTGGACCCCACAGGAAGCCCTCGACCAGGGAGCCCTGCAAAGGCAGGCTGCAGGGCCTGGCATGGTGGTGCATGATTGTCATGCCAGGACTTGGGAGGCTGAGACAGGAGGATCTCAGGTTCAAGGCCAGCCTCAGCTACTTAGTGAGGCCCTTCCGATCTTAGTGAGACCCTGATTCAAAATAAAGAATAATTCCACATCATTAGCAATCAGAGAGATGCAAATCAAAACTACTCTGAGATTTCACCTAACTCCAATCAGAATGGCAACTATCAAGAACACAAACAACAATAAATGCTGGAGAGGGTGTGGAGAAGTGGGAACCCTAATACATTGTTGGTGGGATTGCAAATTAGTGCAACCACTTTGGAAAACAGTATGGAGTATCCTCAGATAAATGGGAATGATCCTACCATATGACCCAGCAATACCTCTACTAGGTATCTACCCAAAAGAAAGGAAACCAAACTATCAGACCAACGCATGTGTATCTATGTTTATAGCTGCACAGTTTACAATTGCCAAACTATGGAAGCAGCCAAGATGTCCATCAACAGATGAATGGATTACAAAACTATGGGATATGTACACAATGGAATTTTACTCAGCCATAAAGAAAAACAAAATCATGTTATTTGCAAGGAAATGGAAGGAACTGGAAAACATTATGTTAAGTGAGATTAGTCAGTCACAAAAAGTTAAAAATCGAATGCTCTCCCTAATATGTGGAAGCTAGGGAGAAAATGGGACATAAGAGGGACTCCAGATGAAGGAGAATCCTTAGGTGAACACAGAATTTTACTTAACAGAAGGTGAAGGGGGTAGGGAGGACACCCTAATGAACATGATGTACTTTCTCTGAATACATCAAAGTCAATCACTAAACTGACTTTGAGAAGGAGGGAGGAGGAGGGAGTGGGGCGGGAATTGGGGAAGGGTTAAATGAGAAATGTGTGCATGGATGTCTTTACCTATACTAGCTTGTACCTAACAAAGATGTGTAATTACAATGCACCAAATAAAGGAAAGATGAAAAAAATAAAGAATAAAAAATAGGACGGGGAATGTAACTTGGAGGTAGAATGCCCCTGGGTTCAATCCCCAGTTTTGCAAAAAAAAAAATTTAAATTAAAAAAAAGGGGGGGCGTGGTGGTGCACGCTTGTAATCCCAGTACTTGGGAGGCTGAGACTGGAGGATCCAGGTTCTCGGCCAGCCTCAGCTACTTAGTGAGGCCCTCTGCAACTTAGTGAGACTCTGTTTCAAAATAAAATATAAAATATATTATATATTTATATAAAAATATAAATAGGACTGGGTGTATAGCTTGGAGGTAGAATGCCCCCGAGTTCAATCTCTGGTACTGCAAAATAAAAATAAGAAGGCACCCTCCGCAACCACCAGTCCCACCCAGACTGCAGGAACTCAGAACTGGCCTGGCAATGCAGAAGGACAGATCTAGGCCGTTCCAGAGCTGGACTCACACCCAGAACCCAGGAGGAAAAAGTTCGTTGTACTTTTCGAAGGGGGAGCTGTGTTCTGACGTGCTTCAGGCAGGACTCTGCCACCCAGAACAGAACTTAAGAGGGGACAGAGCTGTGGCGCCGGCCATATTCTGGAGACAGGCCGCACGGGGACCCTGAACTGTGGGCACAGAGGTCTCTCCATTCCAAAGGCTGCTTTCTTGCAGTAGGTGGTGACCTTCTTGCAGAAACCTCTTAAGCACAGTTGAAGTTATTGGGAGAGGTCAGGCTCAACAGAAACAAGTTCTTTCCAATTGAGATGGCACAGGATCCTCTGTGAGGTGGTGAGTCCCCTGTCACAGCAAAGGGCTCATGAGAAGTCTTTTTTTTGGGGGGGGTACTGGAGATGGAACCTACAGGCATTCTACTTCCAAGCTTTGTCCCCAGCCCAATTTCATTTCTTTATTTGGAAACAGGGTCTCATTAGGTTTCTGAGAGTCTCCATATGTTGCTGAGACTGGCTTTGAACCTGCGATCCTCCATTCTCAGCCTCCCAAGTACTGGGATTACAAGCGTGCGCCACTACGCCTGACAGGAAGTCATTCTTGACCTAGTACCTGCTGCCATTCAAATTTCTGCTTCTGCTGTTAAAAAAGAAGAAGAAGAAGAAGAAGAAGAAGAAGAAGAAGAAGAAGAAGAAGAAGAATTAGAAGTTTCAGCACCAAGCCGGGCGTGGTGGCGCACGCTTGTAATCCCAGCATTCGGGAGGCTGAGACCGCAGGATCCGGGTTCGAGGCCAGCCTCAGCTACCTAGTGAGGCACTCCGCAACTTAGTGAGACTCGGTTTCAAAATAAAGAATAAAAAATAGGGCTGGGGGTGTAGCTCGGAGGTAGAATGCCTCTGAGTTCAATCCCCAGTACCGCAAAAAAAAAAAAAAAAAAAAAGAAGTTTCAGCACCAAAAAAGGGTTTGTATCATCAGTTATACTTTTATACTGGCTTTGCAAAAACTCTGTCCTGCAGGGTGTGGTGGTGCAAGCCTGTAATCCCTGTACTTGGGAGACTGAGACGGAAAGATGGTAGGTTGGAGACCAACCTCAGCAACTTACTGAGAACCTATTTCACAACAAAAAAATTTAGCCAGGCGTGGTGGTGCACCCTTGTAATCCCAGTATTTGGGAGGCTGAGACAGGAGGATCTGGGTTTGTGGCCAGTCTCAGTTACTTAGTGAGGCCCTTTACAGCAGTTTTCCATGCCCTGTTTTTGTTTTGTTTTGTGCAGTACTGGGGATTGAACCCAGGGGCATTCTACCTCCAAGCTACACCCCAGTCCTATTTTTTATTCTTTATTTTGAAACAAGGTTTCACTAAGTAGCTGAGGCTGGCCACAACTCAAATCCTCCCTTCTCAGCCTCCCAAGTACTGGGATTACAAGCGTGCACCACCACATCCAGCTCTCCATGCAGCAGGAGAGACTCAAGCCCCTTCCAGAAGACTCTCTGGGCAGAAGCACCCTGGATTCCCGGTTCCCCTCCACCATATCCCCCCGGTTCCCACCACTCATTCAGTAGAGATGTCCTAGACTCTCACATCTTCAAGCCTCCTGGTGACACCTGAGTCCTCCTCAGGACGATATTCCGATATTCCTTCTTTTTGCCCTCTTGTTCCCACAGTTTATGCACCATTTCATCAAATCAATGGGTAACAATAATGAATGTAATTAGCCAGGCATGGTGGCACAAGCCTGTCATCCCAGTACTTGGGAGGCAGAGACAGGAGGATAGCAAGTTTGTGACCAGCCTCAGCAACTTAGTGAGATCCTATTTTCTTTTTTTTTTTCAGTACTGAGGATTGAACCCAGGGGCATCCTACCTCCGAGCTACACCCCTAGCCCTATGTTTTATTCTTCATCTTGAAACAGGGTCTCACAATAAATTGTGGAGGGCCTCACTAAGTAGCTGAGGCTGGCTGTGAACCCAGATCCTCCTATCTCAGCCTCCCAAAGTACTGGAATTACAAGCGTGCACCACCATGCCCGGCTTGAGATCCTATTTCCAAATAAAAAATAAAATGAAATAAAAATAAGCCGGGTTGCAGCCAGCCTCAACTACCTAGTAAGGCCCTCCGCAACTTAGTGAGACCCTGTTTCAAAATAAAGAATAAAAAATAGGAGCCGGGCGTGGTGGCGCACGCTTGTAATCCCAGCATTCGGGAGGCTGAGACCGCAGGATCCGGGTTCGCGGCCAGCCTCAGCTACCTAGTGAGGTACTCTGCAACTTAGTGAGACTCGGTTTCAAAATAAAGAATAAAAAATAGGGCTGGGGGTATAGCTCGGAGGTAGAATGCCCCTGAGTTCAATCCCCAGAACCACAAAAAAAAAAAAAAAAAATAGGGCTGGGGGTATAGCTCAGAGGTAGAATGCCCCTGAGTTCAATCCCTAGTACTGCAAAAAAATAAAATAAAATAAAATAAATAAGCTGGGCGTGGTGGCACACGCTTGTAATCCCAGTACTTGAAAGGCTGAGACCAGAGGATCCAGGTTCGCGGCCAGCCTCAGCTACTTAGTGAGGCCCTCTGCAACTTAGTGAGACCCTGTTTCAAAATAAAGAAGAAAAAATAGGGCTGGGGGTGTAGTTCAGAGGTAGAATGGCCCTGAATTCAATCCCTAGTACTACAAAAAAAAACCCACCAAAAAATAAAATAAAATAGGGCTAGGAATGTAACTCGGAGGTAGAATGCCTCTGGGTCAATCCCCAGGACCATAAATAAATAAATAAATAAATAAATAAATAAATAAATAAATAAATAAATAAATAAACAAACTAACTAACACAACTCTAGCTCTGCATACAGTCCTGCCAAAGAGGTGGGGGGAGGGGCGTGCAGGAAGAGGGCTCAGTGCCACGGGCCACCACCAGAGCTTCCCAGGAGAAAGGAGACAGGTCTGTCCACCCAGCAGGTCCAAGAGGGGAAAACTGATGAAAGGGGCATCTTGGGAAATATGTACTTCAAAATTAAAATGAGCTGGGTGTGGTGTTGCACACCTGTAATCCCAATACTTGGGGAGGCTGAGACAGGAGGATCACCGGTTCAAAGACAGCCTCAGCAATTTAGGGAGACCCTCCTTTCTCTTCTTTTCTTTCTTTTTCTCTTTTCTCTTCTTTTCTTTTCTTTTACCTGTGTGTGTGGTACTGGAGATTTAAGCCAGAGGCATTCTACCTCCAAGCTACACCCCCAGCCTGATTTTATTTTTTTGTTTTTGAAACAGGATCTCACTAGGTTGCTGAGTCTTGCTACCTTGCTGAGGCTGTTCTCAAACCTGAGATCCTCCTGTCTCAGCCTCCCAAGTACTGGGATTATAGACATACACCACTGCACCCAGCTGAGACCCTGTTTCAAAATGAAAAAACAAAATAGGGCTGGGGGTGAAGTTCAGAGGTAGAATGTCCCTGGGTTCAATCCCTAGCAATAATAATAATAATAATAATAATAATAATAATAATAATAATAAAATTAAAATGTGACTGGACATCAGAAGCTAGAGGTGTCTCTCCTCCCTCAGCTATCATTCGGTCCTCCGTTCATGCTTTCATTCAACAAACATTCTTTCTGTCACCTCGCAGTACTAAACACAGTGTGCCAGCCGGGCCAGTATCATTGTGCCCAGTTTATGGATGGGGAGATCGAGGCTCCGTCCTCTGTCCATTGCCACACATGTGGGAAGGGAGAGAGCCAGACCTCAGACCCGGATGCCCCATGGCAGATACTAGGCACTTGCTACCGGGCAGTGCTTTGTGGTTCAGGCGGATGTCCCTTAGCAGAGGTGCCAGGTCTCCGTGACCAGGGGAGGAAGAAGGCAGCCATGCCACCGTACTGGCCGAGTTGGAGAATGAGAGGCGGTGTCCCAGCCTAGGGGGCAGGGCGCTGACAGCAGACAGAGCGGGCACCGGTGGATGGACTCAGGGAATTTACACAAGGGGCAATTCAGAGCGCCAAGCCAGAGGATCCGACGCTGCTCCAGGGCACCTCGGGTAGCAAGCGAGAGCTGCGTCTGCAAGGCCTCCCTCCTCCCCCAGCCTTCCACCAGGTTCCCCAGCCTTCCTGTGCACCGTGGTCCCTGCCCAGCCCTTTGCTTGCTGGATCCAGGTTTAGCAGAGGACACCCTCCCATCATTCAGGAAAAACCCTGCCTCCATATTGAAATCCTGGCCTGTTAAATCCTTTTAGCAAGAATCCTCCCACCTTTAGCCAGCACAGTGGGTGGTGCATGCCTGTAATTCCAGTACTTGGGAGGCTGAGGTAGGAGGATCACAGGTTCAAGGCCAGCCTCAGCAGTTTAACCAGACCCTCAGCAATGTAGTGAGACCCTGTTTCAAAATAAAAAATAAAATAGGGCTGAGGGTATAGTTCAGAGGTTGAATGCCCCTGGATTCAGTCTCCAGTACAAAAAAAAAAAAAACCCAGAAGGTGATATCTGGACGGGAAAGTGGATCTTGCAAGAGATTGAGGGTCACAGGGCAAACAAGGAAGGGGGGGTGGCCTTCAGCTCTCCAGTTCTCACTCAGATTCAGTACCCAGGGGGGTGGGACTCTGACCTTCAATCCCCTCACTGGAGCTCAGCAGAGTGTGCAATCCTCAGATCCTCTCCCTGTTAGAAAGAAATTTCCATGGTGTTTTAAGAAAAGACACACATTAGGCCAGGCTTGGTGGCGCACACTTGTAATCCCAGTACTTGGGAGGCTGAGACAGGAGGATCGAGGGGTTTGTGGCCAGCCTCAGCTACTTAGTGAGGCCCTCCGTGACTGATCGAGACCCTGTTTCCAAATAAAGAATAAAAAATAGGGCTGGGGGTGGAGGTAGAATGCCCCTGGGCTCAATCTCCAGTTCTGCAAAAATAAATAAATACAAACAAATAAAAATAAATAAATAAAATAAAATAGGGCTGGGGTTGTAGCTCAGAGATAGAATGTCCCTGGGTTCGATTCCCAGTAAAACACACACACACACACACACACACACACACACACACACACACACAGAGCCAATAGAGAGATGGGTCCCCATTTCTTTCACCCTGATGTCTTCAACAGGCCAGGGACTGGAGTTGCAACACAGAAGCTTTGGGAGGCCCGGGGGGGGGGGGGGGCTCCCTAGAGGATGACACACTGGGTGCTAAGAGTGTTCGTCCGTATCTCTAGCTAGGCCTTGGCCTTGCTTCTCCAGTGTGGGGATCTGCATCTCGGCGCCTAAGGCCTGTCCCCCAAGTCCACGGGTGTGGTTGTGCCAGGGGTCCAGCAGGCTGGAAGGGCATGCAAGTTAACCCCCAGAACAGCTGTCACCCCGCACCTTCCAGGAGGATGTGCAGGAACCCCTGGAAGAGGGGTGCTGGCAGGGCTAGGGAAAGCCTGGCAAAGAGGCGCCTCTGCTGGAGCCTGGCCTCAGCCCCAGTGCTCAGCCTCATCTCCAGGGAGCTCAGGAGCGTGAGAACGCCCTGCAATTGCCCTGGAGTCTGGAGCCAGACATGTATACACAGGTACTGGCTGCACACTGCGCTCAGAATGAACCTTCCAGGCTCCTGGAGGACAGGAGGCCGGGGTATCCTTCCCCCATTCTTGGCAGGAGGGGTCAGGTGAGCGCTCCCAGGACTGAGAGTCTGGGTGCAGTTCGGGCAGGACCTTCTACCTGTGCACTGCAGGTTACAGGACGGAACAACCTCAAAGCTGCTAAAACTTTATTTTGTGGTACTGGGAATTGAACCCAGTGGCATTCTTTTTTTTTTTTTTTTTTTTTTTTTTTTTTTTTTTTTTTTTTTTTTTTTTTTTTTTTTTTTTTCTTTTCTTTTGAAACAGGAACTCACAAGGTTGCTGAGAATCTTGCTAAGTTATTGAGTATGTCCTCCAACCTGCGATCCTCCTGTCTCAGCCTCCCAAGTACTGAGACTACTGGCATGCGCCACCATGCCCCCTCTGCTGAAACTTTATTTTTTATTTTTATTTATTTATTTTGTGTGTGTGTGGTTCTTGGGATTGAACCCAGGGCCATTCTACCTCCGAGCTGCACTCCCAGCCCTATTTTTTATTCCTTATTTTGAAACAGGGTCTCACTAAGTTACAGAGAGCCTCACTAAGTAGCTGAGGCTGACCTCAAACCCAGATCCTCCTGTCTCAGCCTCCCAGGTACTGAGATTACAAGAGTGCGCCACCACACCTGGCTCTGCTGAAACTTTTGAAGCCAACAACCAGTGTATGTTGAGTTTGACAGGGTCCATGAGGGTTGCCTTCAGAAATTCAGGATCTACTTGTAGAATAATAATCCCAGCATTTGGGAGGCTAAGACTGGAGGATCACAGGTTGGAAGACAGCCTCAGCAAGTAGTGAGACTCTCATCAACCTAGTGAGACCAAACCTGCTTCAAAAATTAAAAATACGGCTAGGGGTGTATCTTGGAGGTAGAATGCCTCTGGGTTCTATGCTCAGTACCATCACCACAACAAAATTAACCACCCTGTTCCAAGCGCCCAGCTTGGCGCTGAGAGGTTTCTGCCCTCGTAGAGCCTGTGGTCTCTTGCTTCTGCCCCTCTCTCTGCTGTTCCCTGCAGGCACCCTGTGTCCCAGCCAGCCCAGCCCTTCCTGGACTCGAGGAGTCCTCTGGGCCTTTGCACATGCTGTTCTTGCTGCCGGGGTCTCCTTTCTCCCCTCTTCTGCCTGGGACCCCCACTTATCCTTTTGAACACAGCTCGAATGTCAGAAACAAATAAGTATGCTTTAGCCCCGGGATGCCAAGTTTATCATTAAGAAAGAAAAATAGTAAATTCATGGAATTTCCCATGCCAAGAGACTCAAAGAGAAAAATCTCTGGGGACGCAAAGACATGTGTGTGAGGCTGAAAGAAGCTTCAGGCTCCGTTATTAGGTGTCTCTTTACAGCACCTCAGCCTCTGCGCCAAGCCCCCTCCCTGTAATAACTCACTCAGACCTCCCTGAAGCCCTCGGAACAGGCTCCGTTTCTACCCTCCTTTCACAGATGAAAACAGCGAGGCCCAGAGAGGCTTATAATTATCCCAAGGTCACACAGCTGGTAAGAGGCAGAAGCAAGAGTTGAACTCAGACCATCTTTACACCAAGCATCGCCACGCCGAATGAATGATTGAATGAATCCGCCAGGAATGAACACAGCAAAACCAAAACGACTCAAGCTGCAGTGAGGACAGCGCGGGAGTCAGTCGGCGGTGGAGGGAGGGAGGGCTAGGACAGGCACCGCCTGGGGAAGAGGCTCCCAGGACCCTGCGTTCTTCCTCCCTCGGGTTCCCACCGCCGAAGGCCAGCCTCTGCCCTCCCCTTATCTGACCATATTGCAATCCCGGGCTCAGGGTCCGCCTCTCCCACTTCAGATGCAGGCCCAGCCAAGAAACAGCCCATTGTTCCTGAACAAAAGAGAGGAACAGGATTGGAGACCTCAGGAGCCCTGGTGAGGACACCGCCAGAGTCCAGCCGAGCGAGAAGCCAGTTACCTGGGTGGGTCAGAGCGGGAGCGGCCGCTGGGCTGACAAGGTACCGACATGTGCCTGCTGCTCTCCTAGGAGAAGCGGGAGTCTGATCCTGGTCTCTGCAGATGGGACCTAAGGGGATTATTGTCAGGGAACAAGCACGACTTTGGGTTCTGACAACAGGCACCTATAACTGCTGCCTGATGCTCTGCTCCTAGAATTCCAAAGCTACCTCTGAGCTGGGGGTGTGGGGGGGAGTGTTCGGTGATCAATTAGCAATGTCTGCCGTGGGTACGGGATTGAAAGTGGAGGCGTGTGTGTTATGTGGTTACCACCCTGAGTGGCAGAGCTGTGGAAGAAGGGAACTGGGCAGATCACAACTAATAACATTCATCAAGTCACATTTATTAAGCATGTTGAATGTGCCAGGCGCCCGCCGTGTTAAATGCTTTTCCTGCTCTATCTCCTCTAACCCTGGACCTAACCCTCAGAGGTGAATGCTATCTCTTATTCTCTCTCCTCTCGAAGGTTGGCTCCCCCAAGGGCAGGATTTTTTAAATCTGTGACATTTAGCATTATGTCCCCACCCACTGAGAGAGTAGTTGGCCATGGCAGACACTCTGTAAGCCTTTGGGTTTGTTGTTGTTGTTTTGGTTTTTGCTTATTGTTTTTGTGTGGTACTGGGGATTGAACCCAGGGGCCTTCTACCTCTGAGCTACACCCTCAGCCCTATTTTTATTCTTTCTTTTTTTTTTTTTTTTTTTTTTTTGGCGGTACTGGGGATTGAACTCAGGGGCATTCTACCTCCGAGCTATACCCCCAGCCCCATTTTTTTTATTCTTTATTTTGAAACCGAGTCTCACTGAGTTGCGGAGTGCCTCACTAGGTAGCTGAGGCTGGCCGCGAACCCGGATCCTCCGGTCTCAGCCTCCCAAATGCTGGGATTACAAGCGTGCGCCACCACGCCCGGCTATTTTTATTCTTTCTTTCTTTCTTTCTTTCTTTATTTTTGCGGTACTGGGGATTGAACTCAGGGGCATTCTACCTCCGAGCTATAACCCCAGCCCTGTTTTTTATTCTTTATTTTGAAACAGGGTCTCCCTAAGTTGCGGAGTGCCTCACTA
>PVLC010026517.1:0-22464 GCA_004027655.1 Graphiurus murinus | reverse complement strand
CTCTCTCTCTCTCTCTCTCTCTCTCTCTCTCTCTCTCTCTCTCTCTCTCTCTCTCTCTCTCACCTTCACAGAGAGCAAAATGGTCAACTGGCCAATTACTAGGTCTTTACTTCTACAGCTCTCAGCAATTATAGAAAACTTAGCATTTTGAGCTTTACACACTTTGGAGTTTTATGAAGCACTACTTTATCCCCTCATCCTTCTCCTCCTCCTCCCAGTTCTTTAAATACATTTAATTTCTACTAAGAAGACTTTTCCCTCTTGCTTTTCAATATGAAAAAGATGAAGCACAGATGCATAGTAATGAGAGATTCTAAAACTAGTTCATTGGAGTTCCCTCTTTTATTTTATTTTTATTTTTTTGCTGAACTGGGGATTGAACTCAGGGGCATTCTACCTCTGAGCTACACCCCTAGCCCTATTTTTTTTTTTTTTAATTCCTTACTTTGAAACAGGATCTCACTAAGTTGCAGAGGGCCTAAGTAGCTAAGGCTGTGATCCTCCTGTCTCAGTCTCACAAGTACTGGGATTACAGTGTGCTACCACGCCCGGTGGTTGGAGTTCTCTTTTGTCATGTTCCCAAATTACTTACCATTTAGTCTTCATGAATTTATTATCTTGCTCCATTTTACGTTCTAGGTAGATAAGAAGAGGTTAGAGCAAGCTCTATTTTTTTTTTTTTATATATACAAAGAAAAGGACAATGGAAATACTTCCTTGTTCACCTTTATCTTTCTTCTTTGGAAAGCACTGAACAAAAAAGTGTTACATAGTACGAGTGAGAGAAATTCTAGAGAAAAGGAACTAAGAGTTTGTTGCTTGCTTCTACTTTATGGTGTGGTCTTAATCTTTCCTCATCCCTTACTTTTATTTGCTCATTTATAGAATGAGAGAAAGCTCTCATTTCTTTATTTTGCCCTAGGGTAAACATAAGTATATAATACATAACAGATCATCAATTAAATTCCTTCAATAAATGAAAATGAATATTTATGCTAGTTCATTCCTTTTTATGTATCAGGGAGATAAAGAACTAATTTAAGATTTGACATTCTTTACTTTGAAAAAAGAACACTACCAAAAATTAATAATCCTACTTTATACCTATATATATACACCTCTATTTCAGAAATTATAATTGCAATTTCATAAGTAAATACATGAAAACAACCATCCTTCCATAAGACTAGAAAGTCATAGAGCTTAGGATGAGAACTAACTGCTTTGGAAATATATATATATATATATATATATATATATTTTTTTTTTTTTTTTTTTTTTTTTTTTCTGAATAGTTATTATGTTGGCAGCTGCTCCAAAGTCCCATGTGAATTTCTGGCTAAAGGAGAAAATGCTTGACAATGTTTCCATTTTATGACAGAAGTCAAGTTCACTGACAGCCACATTATAGGCTTTCCTCTGGGGCTGTTATTTGGTACAGAGTTTTGAAAATCTTAACTGAAAAGTTTCAAAAGGTGCCTCTAAGAGTTGTAGGAAAGAAATTTGACCTCCCTGAAATGTTGGAGTATTCAGTTCCAAATGTTCTGGTGCTGAGAGTTGTGGGTTTTTAAAATGACAGTTGCAAGGACTTTAAAAAAAAAAAAAACGATTGGTGCAATGAGGTTCTGACCTTAAAATAGTGACTGTGTTGTTCTTTTTTTCTCTGCTCAGAACCACGTGTGTTTAAAGTGCAAGAGCTTTCCAGGAGCTAGTATCAGAAACAGATGTTCAAATTTTGGCCTTCGTTTGGGGAATGCTACTTTTAAAACAAAAAACAGCAATAGAACTTCTTTGTATGTTGTGTTTCTCCTCTGTAAGCTTCTCCCAGTGTCTTAGAAAAGTTCTCAAAAGAGTTTTGTGTTATTATTATAACATAGCTTAATTGTAGGTTTTAGGCAATTTGGGAATAAGTAAGTAAACCAGTACTTTTGTTTTAGTTTCTGGCTCTAACAGTTGAAAAGTTCTTTTTTGGGGGTGGGGTGGGGGAGGGGAGGGTTGAATTCTTTGATATTTGTTTTGAACTCCACTTTTCTTTAGGGATCTAGATATAGTTGATAGATCTACCAGTGACTTGTCAGTTAAAGGATGATATTAGTGGCCATAGACAAGTTCAGATATAGAAGTCGTAGCTCCCCGCCCCCATCATGTAATTGCATTTGGAGGACCTTCCTGGGAGTAATTAAGGTTACATGTGGTCATACTGGTGGGGCCCTCATCCACTAAGAGGAAAAGAGACCAGAGCACTCTGTCTCCCAGCTCATGAGGAAAAGGTCCTGTGAGCACACAGGAGAACTCAGAGTGAAACCCACCATGCTGATACATGGATCTGCTCTGTCTAGCCTCCAGCCTGTGGGAAACAACTATATATAAACTCCTTGTCCTGTGGTATTTTGTTATGGCATCCTAAGCAGAGTTATACATTAGCTTTCCCTGAACTACAGGAATTACAGGAAGTGATTATCCACACAGAGCACACAGAGGTAGTCACCTTCTTTTAAAAAAGGCTGAAGTTAATATTGCCACACATTTTAATGAGGAACTATGGGGAAGTCTATTCCTTTGACACGTGCTATTGCCATTAAGGGAAGTTGTAAAATGGGGGCTCAGAGTTCTAGGGGCTCTTCTTAGGGGTTCTGTGAAGGAAATTAATGTTGGAGACATGTTTAGTAACTGTCACAACCATCCACTTCAGTCCTTTTCTTTCAGAAAATAAGAGTATTTGAGGTTCTAGTAAAAAAAAAAAAAACAATGTAGAAATGTTTCCCACAATTCCAAAGTTTGTAGTTTTGTGATAGCTTGGTAAATATTTGCTTCTTCACTTTCAAATTCAAAGAATTTTTTAAACTTAATCCTGTAGATATGTCCCCAAGAAGCTTCCATAGTGATCATAGCTATGGGCAGCTAAACTTTATTAATCAGGCTAGGACTTGGAGAGTTAAAGTAAATTTTATTAATAAAGCTGTATAAAACTTCTGCCTTCCTTAGTAGGTAATATTTTTGCATTTGTTAAGCCAAAAATTGTTTAGTTTAAAAGCAGAAGGCTTAAAAAATTAAACAAATATTCTTTTGTCTTACTATCCTTTAATTAATGAGTATAATATCTTTTTAAACAAAATGAGGTATATTTGTTAAAATAACTTTTCAATTTTACAGATTAAAAAAACATTGGAATTTATTCAACAACCTTAAAGTCTTATGTACTGTCAAGATGATCAAAAGCTCTTTGTATGTGTTAAGTTCCCCTGGGCTGTTGAAAGGGAAATAGAGGAAGAATAAGGTTAGTTAAGCATCGAGTAGTGAGAATGTATGAAACATAACCATGAAAAAAAAAAGAAAAAAAAGAACGCAGGGCTGGGGTGTGACTTAGTGGTAAAGTGCTTGCTTAGCATGTGCAAGGCCCTAGGTTCTATCTCCAGAACTTCAAGTCAAACAAACAAGCAAAGAATGCTCTTTTAATATGAGAAATTTCAATCAACAAATCTATATCAAACACCACTCTTCAAAACAATCATTTTGGGAGACTTTATACTTATTTCAATAAAAGATACAGGAAATCAACTTAAAATAGCATTGGCAGAAAGGAGCAATTATCTGTTAAAAATGTGAACGCTGGGAAAGAGGAAAAGCTTCTGGAGATGGATGGTAGTAATGGTTTCATAACAATTAAAAATTTACATTTTGCCACAGAACTGTGCCCTTCAAATGGGTAAAAATGGCATTTGATGTTATATATATTCTACCACAAGAAAAAATAACATGGATTAATGAAGATAAAACAAAGTAGAAAATTATAAAAAGAATAATAATTCTTGTATAAACCTAGCAAGAAAAAGGGTTGACATTGAATTCACCTCCCGTGATAATGAGGGACTGTGGGAAGTCACTCTGGCTCTGCTATGCCGGTAACGTAATGCTCACACATATTAGCAATTCATCATCTGGGAAAGTTATAAATCATAGGGAAAAATGAGTCTACTAACTTTTGGTAACCTTCTAATTTCTGAAAAATTGAGGATATGTGTATGTGTCAGTGTGTGCTTAAATTTGCATTATGTGAATTTTCTATTTTTGGTGCTTCGTCCCTCTCCATTAGCTCAAATAATTAAGAGGTGGTGCTCAAATTGAATGGAAATGAAATTCCACTCAGTTTGGAATTTGAAAACACCTTGCAAGAATATTATAACTCTCATTTCACAAGTCAAAGGAAAGAGTGAACAATTGTTCAGTGGGGTAAAAATTAGTGTTTAGAGTAAAAATCCTAAGTTAGCATTTCTATGTTAAGAAAGGTCCTGGGCTATGTTCTCTCCATGAATACTCTCATTATTATATAAATTAATTTAATATTTTCAGGGTTTGTAGCATACGAAAGGTATATAATGGAGAAGTTGTAATTCTCCCCTTAATATATAATTTTAATTTTTAATTGATAACAATTATACACATTTATGGAATACAGTGTGCTTCAATACGTGTATATGGTGTGTAATGATCAGATCAGAGTAGTTGTCATATCAGTTTAAATATTTATCACTTATCTGTGTTGGGAATATTCAAAATTCTCTTTATTAGTTAGGTATGGTGGCACATGCCTATAATCCCAGTACTTGGGAGGTTGAGACAGGAGGATCACAGGTTTGAGGCCAGCCTCAGCAACTTAGCAAGACCCTGTTTCAAAATAAAAAGAGCAGGGGGTATATCTCAGAGGTAGAATTCCCATGGATTCAATCCTCAATAACCCCTGCTCCCTAATAGCTATTTTGAAACATACAATTCGTTGTTGTCAACCATAGTTACCCTATTGTGTTATAGGACATTAGAAATTCTTCCTCCTGTCCAACTCCACTCCTTTAGTCACTAACCATCTTCTATCCATCTTCCCCTCACATCTCCACCCACAACTGTAAATTAAGGAGATTTCAAAATACACAGATTCAGCAAGAATCGAAAGTTTACATGGGGATGGGTTCTGTAGAATCCTCCCAAGCTTCACCCATAAAGGATTGGCTAAGGATAGCCTTGCAAGCATGAGAACCTGTCTCAGTTGCTTTGGGGTTGGGAGACTTTGGGAAGTTGACTCAAAACTTAGGGTCACCAAGTCACACGGAGGAAGATGCTTCAGAGTAATGGATTATAGACTTGGATAAAGATTGAAACTGGGACACACACACACACACACACACACACACACACACACACACACACTCACATTCCAAATGGCAAAGGAACTAACCTAATAGAAGTAATTTTGGAGATAATGACATACAGATAGAGTTCCCAATGGGACAGGGGAGGGGCGTTTCTTTCTCCTTCACAGGGAAAAATTGACAATGTCCAGAGACATGTTCAGTCATCACAACTTGAAAGGTGCTACTGTCATCTAGTGAGCTGAGATCAGGGGTGTTGCTAAATATCCTGTTACTGCACAGAACAGTACCCTTGCACCCCAACATAGAATTGTCTGGCTCTGAATGGTGATAGTTCTGAATCCTGAAATAGGAAGGGGAACGTACAGGTGGGCAAGGGAATAGCCATGGTGAGGGGTTTGGCACAAACATGGACCAAGGTATGGAATGTTGTTGAGCTGCGAGAGTAAGCATGCGACTTGTCAGATTTGAGATGCACTAGGTGAAGGCGAGGTGTGCAGGCAGACTCTTGGGAAGGTATTTTTGTACTAGTGGTTGGTGCTATGGTTCAGAAGTGTCTCCCAAAGGCTTGGTTACCAGTCTGTGGTGCTATTGGAGCATGGTGGGACCTTTGAGAGGTGGGGCCAAGTGGAAGGAAGCTAGGTCACTTTGCTGGGACCCCCTCTCTTCTTTCTTTTCTGTCCTTCTTAAAGTAAACAGGTTTCTTTCACAAGTAATTTCTACCATTTTGTACTGCTTTTGCCACAGGCCCAAAAGGAACAGGGCCCCAGTGACCAGGAACTGAAACCATGAGCCAAAATAAACCTTTCCTCTTTTTAAGCTGTTTATCTCAGGTATTTTGTCACAGCCACAGAAAGCTGATTAACACAGCTGGTATACGGTTGAGTCTAACCACTGAAGCTAGAACATGGATAAAAAAGTTGAACTGAAAGTCTTTCTAGGCAAGTATTAAGTCTGGAGAAGAGGAAGCCAATTTCAAAGTTTCAGGCAGCAAATGAAGGTGAAGAGACTCCACGTAGACAAAATAGGGTGGGCATGGGTAGGTGATCATGAAGAAAGGGCTAGGAAGTTGTGGGAGATAAAAATGATCAAACCAATGGTTCTCACACCTGTGTGCACATTATATCCATGTAGGCAATGAAAAGAAATGCTGGTGCCTGGGTGTCAGCTCAGAACCACTGAAGACAAGTGTTTGGAGCTGGATTCTGGACTTCAAGAATGTATATAGACATTTCCCAGATATTTCTCATGTGCACCTAGGGCTGAGAACTGCTGTTGTACGTCAATAAAGCCTAGGATGAAGAAACAGGGTGACATAAGTTGCTGTTTGAGCTTGGGGGCACCTGTCCTCTGCCCTGGTGTTTTGCTATCTTTTTTTTTTTTTTTTTTTTTTTTTCGGTACTGGGGAATGAACTCAGGGGCATTCTACCTCCGAGCTATACCCCCAGCCCTATTTTTTATTCTTTATTTTGAAACAGGGTCTCACTAAGTTGCGGAGGGCCTCACTAGGTAGCTGAGGCTGGCCTCGAACCCAGATCCTCCAGTTTCAGCCTCCCAAATGCTGGGATTACAAATGTGCGTCACCACGCCCAGCTGCTACCTGTCTTTTGCAGAGATGTGCATGGCTGTGGCTGGAAGGTGAACGTGCCAGGAGGTGAGGCTGGGCTTTGCAGGGGACCTCCAGGCTTGCATCCTGGGGATGAGGGAGCCAGGACGGGGCCAGCATGGGCTCCCTTCTTAGACGAGTGACTGAGCTTTGGAATTAAACTTCCAAACAGTCCCCAAATGAAAGTATTAAGGTTCTATTTTAAAATGAAAAAAAAAAATCACTCAGGAGTGAATATAATATTAACATGTTATTAACAGATATTATTAATATAATCATTATTGTTAATTATTTGTGGTACTCGGTATGGAACCCAGGGGAATTCTACCTCTGAGAGATACCTCGCCCTTATTTTTAATTTTTTAAATTTGGAAACAGGGTCTCAGTAAAGTTGCTGAGGATTTTGCTAAGTTGCTGAGGCTGGGCTTGAACTTGCGATTCTCCTGTCTCAGCCTCCCAAGTACTGGAATTACAGGTGTGTGCCACCACACCTGGCTAAGTATATGTTATTAATGTATATGATATAATTATTACATATAATAGGACTAATATTTATAAAGAGAATGATATTATAAGAGAAGAAATGAAAAGCCATCAACTATGGATGCCGTAGGGAAAGTTCCTAGTTTTCTCCTCCAGTAGCTGATAGAGGCAGCCTGTTTTCCTGCCTTGGTACCCAATGACAGATGACGAACAGGGCGCAGTGGTGCCTCCCCAGCCTCCTTTACATGGGACCATCCCTCACCTGCTTTGTCCAGATCTGAGAAAACATTTGTTTCCAGCAGCACAGGAATGGACTGAAAGCCTCCTTTTTCTGTGGATTCCTGGGACACTTTCAAAGGGAGCCAGCAAATGCCTGGTGGTGAGAATCTGTTCTGATTTCATTTGTCTCTGGCAGGGCCTGGTGGCAATTTAATATTCTTTATTATTATTTTACATGCAACTTCCTTCCTAGCTTATGATTCCTGTCAGGCTTGTGTATTATTACCCATTACTCATTTTTCTTGGGTTGGCCTATAATGCTTCAGAGGAGGGCTGGCGTATTTCAGTAATTTTGCTTACAATTTGATTTGTGTTCTCTGGAATCCCAATTTAGTTTCATCAGCACATTTCAACATACAACAGCTGGGCCCCTGGATGGGGTCATTTACATACCTTAGCAGCTGAAAGCTAAGCACTAGGAAATCAGAATCTGGCCAGATATTTTCCCAGAGCCTTGCTTGACTTTTTGAAATAAACTGTCTCCCTATCTGTAACTATCTGTGTCAGTGACTGTATTGTGTGGATCTGTTTTAAAAAAAGTTGGTGTGTAGGTTCTTTGAGCTTAGATGCTTTTAGAAAAGGCCTTATAGGATGGCCAGAGGACATATTGCCCCTGCTTTGATGTCAGGTACAATTTTGCCCAACCCTGTTATGAATGAATATCCTTATTATTAGATAAATGGCAAGGAAATCAGGATCTCAGTTGGCCAATGATTACCTTGAAAGCATCATTGTGACTGAGCCTCTGAGCAGAACTCCCCAAACATATGACATTACACAGCCATGCTGAGAAAAGTTTCTGGTGTAAAGTTTATGGAAAACTCAGGGTTCTTTTCACCATTTTCTTTGCTTGTATTCAAATTCTTTATTTTTTTTGCGGTACCGGGGATTGAACCCAGGGGCATCCTACCTCTGAGCTACACCCTCAGCCCTATTTGATTTTGGTTTTGAAACAAAATCTTACTAAATTGCCGAGGCTGGCCTTGACCCTGCAATCCTCTTGTCTCAGCCTCCCAAGTACTGGGATTCTAGGCATGCACCACCATGCCAGGCTGTATTCAGATTCTTTAACTGTCATGTTGGTCTGCTAGTAGGCTGAAAAAATGTCCCCTCCCTAAAGGTGTCTGTACCCCAAGTTCTGGAACCTGTGATTTTGAAAAAAAAAAAGTGTCTTTGCAGATATTGATCAGGTCAAGGGTTTTGAGATGCATCTTGGACAGGTCCTAAATGGCATTGTTAGAGTTTAACCTTATTATGTTTATTTTCTCTTAAACACTCTTTACGCCGAAGCTTATTAATTTGGGTTAATTTTTTGAAGAGAGAGGCAGAGGGTGATTCAAACACAAAGCAGGACAAGGTCGTGGGACCAGGAGGTAGGGATTTGAGTGATGTGGCTTTCAATCAAAGAAGGCAGCAGTTGCCACCAGAAGCTCTAAGAGGCGAGGAATGGATTTCAGAGTGTGGCCCTGCTAATACCTTAATCTCAGCATAGTGAAGCTGATTATGGACATCTGGTCTCTCAATTGTGACAGAATAAATTTCTGTTGTCTTAAGCCACCAAGTTTGTGGTAATTTGTTATGGCAGTCACAGAAAACTGAGATAGTTGATAAAAGTTTGCCCTGTGGTTCTTGGACAGGTAGTTTGTAGAATTCATGATTCTAATATATCAATGTCAGTGTTTTTTCTTCTGGAAATGATTTGTTAATTCATGTGGTTTTTTTTTTTTTTCATTTGAGATCCCATTTATAAAACATATATTCGGAGTCCTTTCTGTTTGAGCAAGTGGAAGCCAGCAGGGTAGATAATTTAAAGGATTGTTGGGTCTGCTAAAGCAATCCCCAGAAATGGGACACAACATCTCAGTAAGTAACCTAGAAGACTCACTGTGCCAAGAAGGAGAAAGATTCTCTGCTGTATCCTGAATGTTTATCATGTCAACATTTTACTTTTCTTTCCAGTTTCCAAGAGACTGATAGATTCACAGAATTTTACAGCATACATAAATAGTGTTCTACAAGGTACCTTAGAATTGGAATGGCACTCTTTAGAGGGGCTACTGGAATGAGCTACAGATTATTGTGATCCTATGTCAAAACAGGGAAGATACAAACAGGATGTTCTTATCCTGTTTAGTCCATAGCAGAATACTGTCGGAATTTACCTCCACTTCCTTTGCTGTTACTGGGCCGTGGCTCACTGGGGTCAGCTCATGAGTTATGTGACACTGTACTACTATTGGAGTCATAGAGGATCATGGGGGCCTTTGGGGAAACTCATTTTTTCAAAAATTATGGTGCCCAGTGAAATATTAATGAAGCTAATGGATTTTTAGTTTCAGCCAAAGGTCCTGGACATATAGATGAAATGAATTGCTGGAGGTTTAAAGAATGTTCTTTGAAAAACACTTTATAAACTTTTTCTATTAAAAAACTAGAGAAGCATAATTCTTTTTGAAATAATTGACCTCTCATAAGGCAATAACTACTTCTTATAGGGGCCAGTCACAACTTGGTCATCAAATTGTTAAAACTGATATGGCTTTATTTTGCAAAGAATTTCAATACATGCTTTATGTGGCTATGTGTTTGCCCACAGGTATCAATAAGTAAGTGTTTTTGAAGACTAACAATTTCATAACAAAAATATTAAGTAAATTCTTAAGTAAATGCAAATGATTCTTACTGGTGGAAAAGGGAGAACTCATCAGAGAGAGATTTGAATCATTTGTGGAGGTAATCTAGAAGATCACAAAAACTACAGTGTTCATATGCTCCCTCCCTTCTTTCCATAATTCATTCCGAGGTACTGCAGTAGATAGCAATTGAAGTGAACAAAACAATGTTTTTGCTATTAAATGTTGCATTAAAGTCCTCATGAACTTTCCGAGATACAAAGCCCTTGTGGGTAAGATGGGCCTGAGATCAAACTGAGAAGAGGAGCTATTCACTTGAGAACAAATCCCCAGTCCTCTAACAAAGCCTGGATTATTATGTTGCATCATGTGGAGAGATGGGTTGTACAGGCTGAGTGTCCCTTAGCTGACATGGTTGGGACTATAAGTGGTTTTGATTTTTTTAGACTTTGGAATATTTGCATATACATAATGAAATACTTTGGGCATGAGGCCCAGGTCTGAAGATGAAATTCATGTGTGTTTCATGTGTACCTTCTATACTTGGCCTGCAGGTAATTTTATTCAACATTTTTTGAATGCATTTCGATTGCAACCGGTCACGTGAGATCAAGTGTGAAATCTCCACTTGTGGTGTCATGTTGGTGCTAAAAAGTTTTGGATTTTTGGATTCAAGGTGTTTAATCCATGCAGGTATAATTTTTATTTTAAAATAAACCTTTGATAATGAAAATGATAAAGAGCAACTATTGACTCTTCTAAAGGGACAATCTGAGAATCGGCCAGAGATGGCATCTGAATTATGTGCTTTCCTTTCCAGTGACATCTCTTTTATTATAATTCCCTGAGAAATTTTATACTCTGAATATTGAAGAGAGCGAGAATTCTTCTAAAAACCTACTCTGTGTTGTTTATTTTTAAATTTAAATGAAACACCCAGTATTCTTGTATAACTAATTCAATACAATTATATGGCCAGTCAAAAAATGTGCTACAATTAGTATGCTTGAATTGTATGTTTTAAGCAATCACTATTTTTTAAATATGTAAATAAAATTTTGTTAATTGAAACTATGATGAAAATAGAGTCCTCCTGCCCCTAAATGTTCTTATCTGTGTATAATTTCTTTAACTGAGGCAATACTATACTGACTTACCTACTTAATATCCTACATAATTAATCTCCTTTAATGTTTGAAATTTGCTAAGTTAAAGTACCTAAATAATTGATTGGGTTGTGTAAGGGGATGGAAAAGGGAAATAGTAGAGTAGTTTCTGCCACTCTGAGTTCCATTTTGATGTATATTTATAATGTACCAATTAAAAAAAAAGAAATTGAATTTGGGGTAAGATGACTTTTATGTTCGGAGAAGTAATGTGGGTGCCTGGTGTGTATGTGGAAGGAAGGGAAGATTTGATTGTGGAGAAGGTGAAATTAAAAAAAAAATAATAAGTGTCTCTTTGAAACGCTCCTGGAAGCTGGGCGTGGTGGCGCACGCTTGTAATCCCAGCATTTGGGAGGCTGAGACCGGAGGATCTAGGTTTGTGGCCAGCCTCAGCTATCTAGTGAGGCCCTCTGCAACTTAGTGAGACCCTGTTTCAAAATAAAGAATAAAAAATAGGGCTGGGAGTATAGCTCGAAGGTAGAATGCCCCTGAGTTCAATCCCCAGTACCGCAAAAAAAGAAAAAAAAGAAAAAAAAGAAAAAAAAAAAAAGAAAAAAGAAATCCTCCTGAAGCTGTCTTTGTGCATGTTGGAGCCCTGTGGCTTATCGCTTCTAACTGCATAGAGTTTTGAGTTCTTGACATTGGTACCTCCCAGCCCCTATGCTGTGTCAGAATCATGGCTATCTACAAATCAGGCTCCTGGAGCTGAGATTCTCATCTGATTATTAGCCAGAGAAGGTGTGATAAAGTTGAAAATATAGGATTTTGACACAGGAGGGCTCCTTTTGGATCCTGGCACTAACGCTTATTAAATCTGTGACCTTGGCAAGTCATTTATCTTCTTTGTGCTTCAGTTTTCTTGCTATAAAATGGAAGTACTTCATAGTTCTGTTTTGAACACTACATAAAATAACATATATAATAGCACCTAAAAGTGATTTGTAAGTAGTAGGAGTCCAATCCTTTTTTCTTTTTTCCAAAGAATACCTTATTGTTCAGCCAGTTATTCAATCCTTTTTCTTGGTAGGTAGCAGTATATTTTTTAAAGTTTCCTTGGAGATATTTCACAGTTTTTAAGCTTAAAAACAATAACAAAAGAGAAGAAGAATTAAAGACTTTGCATGTGCATGTGCTTGCATATACATATGTGATATGTATATATACATATTTGAATATACACATATATACATGTGTATATATGTGCATATGTAACACATACACACATACAGACTTACTTGACATCTTTTTTTCCCCTTTCTTCTTTGTTCCACATTTTTTTCTCGGTAGGGGAAGGACATAAACTGAATAAAGATAGGTGGAGCTGAGTTGGTTTCCTGACTGGGCTAATCTGAGCTGAGGTTAGTGAGATTAGTACCAGTTGGATGGTGGCATAACAGTGTCAAGAGGGGCCCCAGACAAATTCAAATTTTTGTTTTGGCAGCAGTTTTTCAGCATCCTTTCATTAGTGAGCCCCACTCTTACTTCCTATAATTTTCCACTTCTGTCTCTGGAGAACCGCTTCATTATAGTGCTTGGAGCAGCTGACCAGGCCAAGGATCTCAGAAACCCATTTCCCAAGAGCTAGGATGTTAATAAAGTTTATGTCTCTCCAAAAAACTTTCCCTTTATAAAACAGGAGTGGGTTATCACATTTGGCAGGATAAGCAGGGATGGGGAACAGCCTTCTCCAATTGTTCTTCTTCTCTAAGTGCTAAATTAGGACCCTTTCCAGGATTTGCAGGTGAAATGGAGGATTTGCAAATGTAAGTGACAGACATGATTTATTTGACTTGCATGGAATTAAAAGGAAATGGATTAGCTGCAAAATTTTCAAACTCAATGGGTTTCCTACCCAAATCTAGATTCAGGTTTCTCTTGAAATAGATTTGGCATCATCCCAACAGGGTAACAATTGGTCTATGACAAATGGCTGCCTTTAGAAGAGCAAGGAATTGCCACAGTTCATTTCTGCTTGGCTAATTGCTTAAATTACCTGTTTGGCCCTTGTAGACATTGGGTTTCCACACACACCCACACTTAGCATTGCCTATCTACCACCACCTCTCCTGGATACATCTTCCTCTTTCTGCCCTGGTATCCACCCACACAGATAGGTTTTTTCAGCAGAGTCCAGGAGCTCAATCAAAACAAGAACTGGTATCTAGAGAAAGAACAGGACTTACTATAGCAAACCAATCATATTCAGAACCACAAACTGTAATTTCAGAAATGCCAGTTCTGTTTCTTGTTTCTTTTCAGAAGTGAATAATCTTATTTTTGGAAGCAAAAACTATAATTAGAGCATTGCAGTGGTAATAGTATTATGGAATAATTTAAAAAGAAGTAGAAATGATAAAGATTGGAATTAAAAGGATGGAAAAGATAAATCAGGGAAATTCTCACCAAAAGAAGGTGGTGTAGTTATACTAATTTATATAAAAAATAGAATTTAGGGAAAAAAGCATTTCTAGAGAAAAGATAACATGTTCAATTTCCAGGAGTGATGTGAACATTTTAAATTTGAATACATCTAGCAGTACAGCTTTAAACTATATAAAGCAAAATAACAGAATTATGGAGAAAAATAAACAAATCTATAATCATAGTGGAATTTTTAATACACTTCTCTTTGTAACTAACAATGAAATCTATAAAAAGAGAGAAAATTTGAACAATATATTAACAGATTTGATCTAATGATTACATATATAAATCTAAGAGCTGTAAGATAAATTTCTTTTTAAAATGGCTCATTTTAAAAAATTGGATCATAAGGGAATCTAACAAATTTAAATTATTAAAATAATATAGAGCATGTTTTCTGATCACAAATGCAATTGAGTTAAATCATTAACAAAATGAAAACCAGAAAAAAAAATCAACATATGTGAAAATTAAGAAAGAAGTTCTAAAGAACCTATGGGTCAATGAAGAAATTGTGATAGAAATTAGAAGGTATTTGGAGCCTAACCTTAAAGAAAGATACTGCATATACAAATTTGTGGGATGCAACCAAAACTGGACACAGAGGGAAATTTTAGCTTAGACTTATGTATTTCTGAAAATTTTTCCAGTACTGGGGATTGAACTCAGGGACACTCTACCTCTGAGCTACCCTCCTAGCTCTATTTTTTATTCTTTATTTTGAAACAGGGTCTCGCTAAGATGCAGAGGGCCTCACTAGATGCTGGCTGTGAACTTGCAATCTTACTGCCTCAGCCTCCCAAGTACTGGAATTACAAGTGTGCGCTATCATGCCTGGCTATTTCAGAAAAAAATTAAGATAATACCTTTGAAATATAGATAAATTCCCATAAGAAAGCTAGGTGTGGTGCTGCATGCTTGTAATCTCAGTATGTGGGAGGTTGAGACAGGAGGATTGCAAGTTCACAGCCAGCTTCAGCTACTTAGTGAGGCCCTCTGCAACTTAGTGAGACCCTGTTTCAAAATTAAAAAAAAAAATTGAGTTCAATCCCCAGTACTGCGAAAAAAAAAAAAAAAGAAAGAAAAATTCCTATAAGACTATAATTCCCTAAAATGGACTCAAGATGAAATTTTTTTAAAAAGCCCTTTTATACAGAAGATTCTGGATCCACATAACTTCACCAGAAGTTATACAAAATCCTTTAGAAACTACTATCCAATACCATACAAATACATAGAATAGAAAAAGAGGAGTAATGTCTAGGTCGAAGAACTCTTATGAATCAAAATAAAAAAGAAAATATAGAAAAAAGGCAATAGAATTGAACACTTTTGCAAAAGAGAACACTTAAAGGACTAAAGACATGAAAAGATCCTCACACTCAACTCCTCCCCTCATCCTTATCTATCACCATCACCATCTTCTTCTTCTCCTTCCTCTTCTTCTCCTTCTTCTTCTTCTTCTTCTTCTTCTTCTTCTTCTTCTTCTTCTTCTTCTTCTTCTTCTTCTTCTTCTTCTTCTTCTCTCTCTCTAATCTATTATCCACCATCTATCTATCATCTATCTCCATTCTTTGTCTTCAGTTGTCTTATTCATTACTACATGCATCCCCAGAACATAGGGCAGGATTTGTCTCATAGTAGGCCTTCAATATGTATTTATGTGTAACGATAAATAAACATATATAGTTGAAATCATCCACATGGGAGAGAGAAGTCACAAGGAGAAAATGATAAGAATAAGGAGAGAAGAAAGTCAAAGGTGAAACTCCATGACACTAACATGGGGGCACATTCCAGATACAATCCGTAACATGGCTCGTCTCCCGGGCAGGAGAGAGGCCCACATCCTCTGACCAGGTTGCAACTCCACACCTAAGCTCGACTGGCTCCATGTTAGCAGGGCCTGGGTGTTGTGCGTGTGTGCACGGTATATTGCCCGGTGTAGACACAACCAGGAGCATCACAGGATTCAATGAAGAGATGTTTAAAGAGTCAGTTGTAGCTAAGAAGGGGATCGTATGAGACAAGGATCAAATATGACTATTGAATTTGACAATAGAATATTGATGGCAGTGCTAAGAGCAATTTTTGTGTTGAGGGAGGAAATTAGGGGCAACAGGTTAGGGTATAGTGAAATAAAGAGTAAACAGAGGATGAGAAAGTAGAAGTAGGAGCAAAGATGTTGGTTGCGAAGGAGATGAAACTCAAAGGAGTTGGCCTGGGCCTCTACTATGTTGTACTTGGGAGTTTTACCTGGATGGCTTCCCCATCAGGACTGTGGCAACCATGATATTCTCTGCCTGAGTCTTTCAAAAGATTAAGAATAATTCCCATTCTGATAATGTTAGTTTATTACTCATTCCTCTGATAATTCTAGGTAAATTTCTTTGACCCTCCTGAGTTCCAACATTTCCTTCATGAGAAGTGACTAGACCCATATACAGTGGTTATAGGTACGTGAGCGTGAGCCAATGCTTTTGTTGAATCTAAAGCAACTCTTTTCTCATTATGAATATATATATATGTATTTATACTCATCTTAAAAGCACAAAAATTGGAAAGATGCAGAAGAAAAATAGAAATTATATACCATCTTTATCTACAGAGATAATTAGAGAAAACCTACTGGTATATTTCCTTTTACTTTACCATCTATTTAATTTAATTAATCTATTTAATTTATGTAGTTAAGTACTATATATTCTACTTTATAATCTGCTTTTTTCCCTTGATATTACATGATGAATTTTTCATCTTATAAAACATCCTTGTTAAATAGATTTTTTTGACTGAAAAATATTCTATTGTATAAATAAGTCACTTAACATTTTTCAGTTGTTGAACCCTATATAGTTTCTGTTTTTTAATTATAATTGTGTGTGCCTATGAAATATTATCCTGAGATGGGTTTGTAGCAGTGGAATCTGTGGATCAGAGTATAAAATAGTTTTAATATTTTTGGAGGGTAACACTTTGCTAAATGTGGATGCTTTGGATCATGCTTGGATTCCAACTCATATTCGGCTATTTTTTAGATCTGTGACTTTGGATAAGTAACCGACCCCCCCAAGGTTCAGTTTCCTAATCTGTATCTACCTCCTAGGGCTCTAAATAGACTAAATAAAATAAGTAAGTTCTGTTTTATTTTAAATCTAGTATGTATAAAGTTCAGCAAAAGGTTTTTACTTTTAAAATTCAGTTTATCTTTAAATCGACAAACATATGAATTTATCACGTACAACATGATGTTTTGAAATGCATGCTGTGAAATTGCTAACTGGATCTAATTAACAGGCACATTACCTTACATACTTTTTTTGGATGAGAACACTTAAAAATCTACTAAGTGATTTTCAAGTGCACAATGTGTTGTTATTAACCCACATCTCCCCCAACCTCTACCCCTCAATGTCTCTAGAAATTGCCATTCTACTCTCCACTTCTGAGAGTTCAACTTTTTTAGATTCCACGTAGGAATGAGATCATATGATTTTTTTGAGTGTGTACATGGCTTATTTTACTTAACATAATGTCCTCCAGGGTCATCTATGTTGTTGTAAATGACAAGATTTCCTCTTTTAATGCTAAATAGAATTCCATACTATATATCTATATCTATACCTATATCTATATATATTATACATATATGTAGAGCTAATGCTTTTGTTGAATCTAAAGCAACTCTTTTCTCATTATGAATATATATATGTATATATATTTATACTCATCCTAAAAGCACAAAAATTGGAAAGAAGCAGAAGGAAAATAGAAATTATATACTATCTTAATCCACAGAGATATATATATGTAGTATGTATATGTGTATATACTACATATATATATCTCCTATTTTAGCCTAAGAGCTTAAAAAATGGACAATAAGGTATAATATATGACTGATGTATTCAAAGCCAGCCATGGTTATCTTAATTTTCAGTTAGTGAATTGTCACCCTTTAGATTTTCTTCTCAGGCCAGATACTTCAGGTTTGGAGGTAATGTGCTGGCCACAGAACAGTCTCCAGAAAACATTTCTTTCACTCTTTGCTGGGTGTCTCTATCTGGTGAGTTTTGGGTAGATTCTCTTCTATTTGATGAAAGCATTTGAACTGACGTGAGTCGTGTTTAAACTATTTATTTCTCAAAGGGCTTTCCCGACCTCTAACCTCTTTTACCTGCTATTTTCTATTAAGCCACTAGAAGTAAACAAAGCTCTAAATTGGCTTTGAATAGAAATAATGCTTAGATCTGTGAAAAATCACTGATCCCAAACATAACCTTTAGGCCTTCTGCAATCTCTCAGAACAGAGAAAAGGCAATCTTATAACTTCTGCTGAGTGCCAAAGGATTTTCAATAGCTAGTAAATTGATCTACAGCTTTGAGAGTGGCTGACTTTTTTTTTTTTCTCTCTGCCCTGAGGCTCATTTCCAGCTCCTGGAAGTTTTCTGGCCCATGGATTTGCTTTAGTGTGGTGGTCATGGAGTTTGGAATTCTAATCTTACATAATAATGTGCTTAGGACTTGGGATTAATCTTTGGAGGAGAAGAAAGGGGAATACAGCCTAGTTAATTCATCTTATTGCACTATTATGTATCAGAGATAGCCCCTATATTTGAGACCAATGTATAGTAATTTATTGTGGCCCTGTTTCAAAATAAAAAATAAAACAGGGCTGTGTAGCTCAGAGGTAAAATGTCCTTGGGTTCAATTCCCAGATACACACACACACACACACACACACACACACACACACACGGATGAAAGAGTTTCTAATAAACTTTTTAGTTACTAAATAGTCTTTATATTTTTCTTTAAGACAGATTACTTTCCTTTTAATATAGAATAAAATTTAACTAATTATTTATTATGTGATTTGTTCTTTAGAACTTTATCTTCTATATCTGTGTATAAGGTTTTGTGGTAACCTGTTAGAATGGGCTCACATTGGCTAATTATAGCCACTTGGTAAATTTTTATAAATTTTGCAAACTGGCTAAGTTCATGTGGTCAGTCTGAATTGTTGATGATGAGGGTATTTACACCATGGAAATCATCAAACATTGAACCCCCTGCAGCCCCCACCCCTCACCTCATAAAAGCTGATTGGTAAGCATTTATCAGCAGACCACTGCTTTTTAAGATATTTTGAAGACACTAGGAATTCAATATATGATATTTGAAATAGAATCAAAGGTTAGGTATCAGGTATTGCTTATTCTACCTGTAGATGTTTGTAAAATGCTATCATTTGCTCAAAAATAGTCATCTAAAACATGACAGACAAATTGAGCACAGGGAGAAAGGAAACCACAAATAGAAAGCACACATTACAATAAATGTAGAAAAATGTTGACAACAGAGGTAAGAAAATAGAAAGTTAAGGGGGGAAATCGTGAAGAATGAAAGACAGGGGGAAGACTGTGCTAAACAAAATTGACAGTAAAATTGAATTCGAGAAACACAGAGAGGTTAAAAAAAGGCACTGACATGAAATAGCTTTGAAAATGGCCAACAGTGCCAACTTGGTGAAGTAATGTCTTCCATCCAAGGTGACATTTACTGGGTGGAAAGTGGCACTAAAATCACCAGCCTCTGAACCACCAGCCTCTGAAAAATAGCACATCTTGCTGTTGGCATTTGGGGAACACATTTAAGAGAAGAGCATTACAAGTAGGTAACGGTGTTATTTATTCTCCAAACTGGGACCTTAGGGAGTGAAAGAGGGCACTATTAATTGCTTTTGGACAACATAAACAGGAGCCAAACTGGAATGTGAGTACACACTGATCATAGTCTCTTACACTATCGACCACCTGGTTTCCAATCCAATAGATTAAGAGAACTTGATTGATAATACAAAGAAAAGAGTAAAAGAAGTATGCCTATACTTTGTAGTTATTATATGTAGACAGGTGTTTTCTCATTATGAGTTGGTTAAAAAAGGAAAAGTATGTTCTTCATAATACTGTTGACTAAACAAGAAAAAAAAAAAAAAAAAAAAAGAAGACGACTTGGGCTCCAGTGGCCATCTCAGCACAATCCCAGAACCCCACGTCCTCTTGTCCCTTCGACCTTGGTTGAGTCCTAACTCATGTTCTTATTGTAACTGGCAACACTGGAAATCCAGTTTATGTTGTTCTCCAGAAGCAATTAATAGTGCCTTTTTCCCTCCTTTCCCTCCGGTAGTCTCAGTTTAGAGAATAAGTAACACAGTAACCTACCCATAGTGCTCTTCTCTGAATGTAGGCTTGGGAACTCTCCCACCTCTTGCTGTTCATCGAGTCCTCTTATTCTGATTCCTGTGATATTTCTAGCCTCTTCTCTTTGTATGACTTAAGAGGTAAGCGTCCCACAGCCCCAACACCTGGGTAAGGATCCTCAGAATGACCTGAGAACATTGGCTGCCCTCGAAAGCCAGCTCAGGAGCTCTCTATTGAATTCCATGGTTTTTCTTCCTCAAATTTGCCATTCTTATGTTTTAGCCAGCTTCCAAAAATCTCTTTCTCAGAGACTTGTATAAGATGTCTCTAGGAAATTACCAGTTTTCTGAGTTTCATGGCTTCTATAAAGGAGCTGCTGAATTGTATACCCCACTTGGACCCCAGTGTTTGGGAATAGTTTTCTCAGGATGTGCAGTCTCGGGCCTCCAGGGTGATTTCATGGGTAGGCACTCTTGGTGTACCTTCTATTGCATTCATTTCATTTTCCAGGAAGTGGATCATGACGCTTCTTTAAAAAATTCAATATCTGAGGCAAGGGACTCAAATGTTCTTTTCCTGGCAACTCTCTCCCAGGTATCTTCCTAGTAATCTTCAGGTCATCTTTCTGTAAGGAAAGCTCTGGTGAAGACTGTTCTCGTTCCTTTCACCGTCAGCATTACAGTTTGCGTGCCATGCTGGCACCATCCAACAACCCTTCTGTGATGATGCCAATGTTCTCTGACTGCAATGTCAAATGGGATAGTCATTTGCCAAATGTGGCTACCAGGCACTTGAAACCCAGCGAATGCAGCTGAGATTAAAATTTTAATTTAAGTTCATTTCAATGTAATTAGCCACAGATGGCGAGTGGCTATTGTATTGGATGGTACCGCTCAGTCCCAACCCAGTGGCTATAAAGTCTTTCTGTTCAGTGATGCCCTTGCCACGGTTCAGTTCAGCAATATTTCCCAAACTCAGAGTGATCATGTTGATCCTACTGTGATTATATAAAATCCCATGCAAGTTCCCATAATAGCACACAGCCTAATTTAAGAGGGGCCAATTAGTTTATGGTGTAGTTAAATATTTCACCAGAATAGGGACTAGTCCTGGCCAGATACCTACCCTCAAAGTCATAAGCATTTCTGTAGGCTCTCCAATCTAATAATGTAAAAATAAAATACTAAGGCTCATCATGATACCATGAATGCTGTGAATGTGACTATAATTTATATTAATACTATGAATGCTGCCATAACCTCTATCGCATCCCTATTCTTATTGTAACCAATGGAGCTTCAAGTCACTCCCTGAAAGTGATGGAGGAGAGGTCGCTGAGAGTGACTTGAAGGTCTCAGTTGCTCTGTCATAGGAGCTGATTGGCTCCTATGCTAGTCATCACCTGGTGGCCGTGCCCTTCTCTGTCAAGACCATGTTCCTCTTTTGTAGATGTGTCATCACATACAACTCCATCCAAGGGAAAGATTTTAGACTTCTCTTATGATTTAGGTTTGAAATATCCTCTAAAACCTCATGTGTTCAGCAATGTATCTAGGTTCCAAGCAGGTGGGGCATAGCTGGAGGGGGCGGGTCCTGTGGGTGTGGCCAGGGACTGTGACTGCCCTGGCCCTGGCCCCCTCCTCTCTCATGGTCACTGCTTCTTGCTGCCTTTGAGCTGAGGGTGGCTTTTCCTCCTTTGCCACCTCCTGAGGCCCAGCCACTGTCGTTCCTGCCTGGGAGCTGGCTAATCATGGATTGACCTCTGAAATCATGAGTGCCAAATCTTTTTTCCTCTAAGTTGTGCAGTCTGGTATTTTGAGCATAGTGACAAAAGCATAGTGACTGTTTCTCCATGAAGAAACAGTCTTCCGTGGCCAGGCCTGGCCTCTGTGACTCTCATCCCTAATTGCAGTTCTGTAGTCCAAGAGAGGGGTGATAGTGCAGTTGGTTTATAGGCTGAAGGCCATATATCCCCCAAAGATGAGCTATGCCTGCCCAGTTCTCACCCTTGGTACTATGGCCAATGAATTATCATGACAAAGAAGAGAATACTCATGGGAGCTAAAGCTAACAGATTGCTTAGAGCCGGGCGTGGTGGCGCACGCTTGTAATCCCAGCATTTGGGAGGCTGAGACCGGAGGATCTGGGTTTTCGGCCAGCCTCAGCTACCTAGTGAGGCACTCCACGACTTAGTGAGACCCTGTTTCAAAATAAAGAATAAAAAATAGGGCTGGTGGTGGAGCTCGGAGGTAGAATGTCCTTGGGTTCAATCCCCAGTACAGAAAAAAAAAAAAAAAAAAAAAGATTGCTTAGAGAAAAGCCAACAGGTGCTGTTGTGCCATGAGGGTCTCTACAAACTAGAATCACGAGGAACAGAAACTATGAGTAAGCAGAAGGCACAGGGCAGAGGATAGACAAGCAGATTAGCATATGAGGAATCAATCTCTAGCTCCTAGAAAGTGGTAGAGACATAGAGTAGCAGAGCCACGTTGATGGCAAAGTCCTGGAGTGAGCAGCCACGCCACC
>PVLC010026516.1:0-22640 GCA_004027655.1 Graphiurus murinus | reverse complement strand
AAAAAAAAAAAAAAAAAAAAAAAAAAAAAAAAAAAAGGAGCACATGTTTCTGCTATCGTTCTTACATCATGACCGTCATCACCATGTCTAATGGCAACTTAAATTGGTTTCAGCACCTAGACAGGAAGGTGCAGTGGAGAATGAGTCAGGCAGCCTCCTCACTAACAGGAAGGGAGCCTGTGTTTCCTTAGTTTACACGGGGCTAATTAGACTTTCCCAGCCTGTCATGAGGTCGTTACAGGGAGATAGAATTTGCTTAGCATCCAGAAGATATTTCCAAATATCATCCCTTTTCTTCTTCTCTGTGATGTTTCTGCTACCCTCTCTTCAGTGGTTGCAGTTAGGACTGTCCATCTGCCTGAAATCTACGCATTGTTTTATATTTTTTTGCCGAATATTTGCAATGCTAGTCATTTCTAGGCCATCATTTGAAATCTTCATAATATATTTATTTTAGTTAATCTGTGTACATCAGTATCTCACAAATCATGTCTCACTGTTTTAAGAAATATGCACTCCAGGAAAGAAGATTCTTGGTCAAATAGGTTGAATATTCAACCCTTTTTTGGAGAGGGACATGCTTAATTGGATATTAAAGTCGCCAGGAAGTTCTGTTGCAGAGACATCTATTTTTATGTTTAATTCAATTTCCCCTCCAAATTACTTGGCCACAGGATGGATTATTATTGAAATGCTTTATGACAGTCCAAGCATCATTAATTGTGTTCTCATAGAACACAATTACAAAAAGGCTAAACTATAATTATGCATGTAATTGGTCAAAGATGATGATTAAGATTTGTTTTGTTTTGTTTTGTTCCACTGTCCTCCATTGGTCTTTGGAAACAGAAGGAATAATGCAGCAGTCAGCCTGCGAGAGACTGAAGTTAAAGCTGTCATGATTTTGTCTTTCTTATTGTGTAGTTATAGGAAATTCCAATATATGTGCAAGAGTACTGCCTCGACGGAATGCGATTTCTCGAGTCTTTCCAAGTATGGCGACCATGTCTTGAGAGTCAGGGCTGAATTTGCAGAGGAACACTCAGATTGGGTAAACATCACCTTCTGTCCTGTGGATGACAGTAAGCCATATTCCATTGTGTTTTATATCATCTCTTGCCTTGTTTTGTTTTGTTTTCCACACTGCTTGATCCATCGATAAGAATTCTTTGCACTTGAAGTAGATAGCCCTGCACAAGGAGCTTAGGAATACAACAAAGAAGGCTATTAAGGGGAGACAGGAAAGGGCAAAATAAAATAGCTAATTACAAATGTTATAACTTCAATCTCTCAGGGATGTGAATGAATTGGGGCCAGTGCTCTTAGAAGGACTCAGGTGACAATTGTATGGGAGGAAGTCAATTTGGGAATTACGAATTACACAAAGAAATATAGCATGGAAGGCAAAAGAATGTAAGCTGGATGGAGGCAGAAAGGCCAAGTGCAGATAGGCAGCCTGCCCAGAGCAAGGTCAGAGCAAGGATACCACTGATGACAGACAGGTCTGGTAAGGCTTGCTGGTAAGCATTGCAAAGAACGCTTCTACATTAGATCTAGAGTCTTGGGACTCACCGAAAGCCATGAGATGAACATGTTTAGAATGTTAGGACTTGAAAACTAATTAAACCACTATATAGCAATCAAGACAGTAAAGAGGATTAGCTGTTAGAAGAAACTCACATGCAAGAATGCATTTTTTTCCTTCAAGGAAAAATCAGGGAAAAGCATGGAAAGAATTGTCTCTCAATAGGGAAGGGTCTTTATATGGTGCCCTGTTCTGGACGCTCATGCCTTCTCCCAATTACATCCTCTCTCATGGAGAAGGAAGCTAGGTTGCCCTTCTTCTCTTTCCCAATCCTGTCCCAGTATGGACAAAAAAACTCTTATTTCTGAAGTCAGAAATTATCGAAGTTACATTATGTTTTCTAACACTTTTTTCCTAAAAGTAAAAAAAAAAAAAAAAAAAAAAACCATGAAAAATACAGTTTGACAGTAGTCAAATCTTCAAACATATTATATATGGTCCTTGACTTATGGTGGAATCGCACTCCTATAATCCAATCATGATCAGAACATATTATAAGTCAAATGCACTTACTACACCTAACCTATCAAGGAGCGTAGGCTAGCACATGGTAGGGCATCGGTTGCTTTCCTTGGTGATCCATAGCTCAAAGGGAGCTGTCGCTTACTGCCACCACCCAGCATCACAGAAGAAGGCCGGACCACATATGGATGGCCCGCAGAAAGATCACAATTCAGAATTCAAAGAGCGGCTCTACTGAGTGCAGCTCACTTTTGCGCCATCATTAAGGAAAACAAAAATCCTAAGTTGAACCACCGTAAGCCAAGCCATCACCAAGTCAGGGACCATCTGTATAGGTTTCTGCTCCTATAATTGCCCCCTGGTCCTAACTGGTTCCATGTCCTCTTTTAGGTCCTATCTATGAATGTTCCTTTTAGAAACAGGTTAAGTGGCTTGTTCAAAGGCCATACAGGTAATAAGTGGCAGGGCAATGATTCAGACTGAGGCCTCTAGTCCATGCTCCTAGCAACTCCTACCCTATATTGGATATTCACCTCTTGAAGTTTGTAGATTCTAATGATAAAAAAGTACTTCACCATATCATGAGGAACCTGTTTATACTTGCTTTGAAAAAATACCTCACAAGTTTTCTTGTCTGGTTTTCAGACTAGTAGATTAGCATGGTGGAAGCAAGCCATTAGGAGCCCCCAAAAAGTAACAGTGGCAAGAGAAGAATACAGCATGGTCCCCCAGAGCCAGGTGCTGCTCATCTGTGATTATTTTTATCTACTGTGTATCAGTGTTAAAATTACAACAGCCAACAAGACAAAATCCCTCCCCTCAGGCAGTATATATGCAAATAAGGAGACTGATAGACACAATATTTTATGACAGGTAGTGACTGTGGCTTCAAGAAAACTAAAGCAACCACAAAGAGATAGGAGCCACTGTTTTACATAGGATGATAAGGTACAGTTCTCTGAGGAGGTGGCGTTTGAGTAGAGATCAAAATGAAGTCAATGTCTAGTAAAAGATAGGTGGGAAAAAAATATGCGGTAATTGTACCTGTTCAACATTCACTGGTTACCACGAAAAATAATAGAAATTCTTTCTGTAGCTTCCAGCCTAGAAAAGGAAAGAAAGTTCAAACCAACACAAAACAGAGGGGAGGAAAAAAAAGAGGAAGAGAAGAAGCAAATGAAATATAAATTTTAAAAATAGTCTTTACAAGCAATACAAAATAATACAGTTGGAATAATTCTAAACATATTGGAAATTATAATAAATATAAATGGAGCTGGGTATAGTGGCACATGCCCTAGTACTCGGGAGGCTGAGATAGGAGGATTGCAGGTTCGTGGCCAGCCTCAGCAACTTAGTGAGGCCCTCCGCAAGTTAGGGAGACCCTGTTTCAAAATAAAAAATAAAGTAGGACTGGGAGTAGAGCTCAGAAGTAGAATATCCCCTGGGTTCAATCCCCAGTACTATAAAAATAAATAGATTGAACTTAATTAATAAAGATAGATTCTTTTTAAAGAATCAACTGTTGTCCCTCACCACCTCAGTTGATGTCATAGCATGGTCTACCAAAGAGCAGTGTACTTCAGTAGACTGATTGTCCTGCATGGTTCAGGAAGATTCATGTTGCAGTAAATAAATGTGATTTAAATAAATGTGTTTTAAATGTGATTTTTGATCATCATTTTGCTTTGCTCTCATACTTAGCCATTATTGGACCTCCTAGGATACAAGTTGAAGCACTTGCCGATTCTTTACATATGCGTTTCTTAGCCCCCCGAATTGAGAATGAACCAGAAACATGGACGATGAAGAACATATATATCTACTGGGCTTACAATGTGCAATATTGGAAAAATGGAACTGGTGAAAAGGTAAGCTTGGCTAACCACGTGCATTTCTGATGTGGGTGTCCATGTTCTTTGCCCAGTTTTGTCCTGGTGGTAGAGAGAAGGCCAGGAGTCCACCCAGGCAGGGTCTTACAAGGTGGCGGTAGCTACAGTCCAGCAGGGGGAAGGCATGGTCCTCAGAGCCACAAGCTTCCCAGGCTGCAGGATGACTGGTGTCTTGGGCTCCTAACCCCCCAAGGGAAATCCATAGAGCAGGCTTGCAGGGTGAAGTTTACACAATGAGAACAGACCTTTCTTTTCTCTCCGGGAAAGGAAGTTGCAGGAGAAGGCAGGGCTGAGTCAGCAGTTAACTGGGAAAGATGGAGTCAGCTGAATGACTGATGTTTGATGGCGTAAGCCCTCCACGTGCCCCACACAACAGTCAAGACCACACACTGGGTGAACATTGTCACCATTCACGTTTCTTATCTCGGTTTTTCCTGTTGATCTCTGGGAACAATTACTTTTAAAACTTGGGCTTGGAACCCAAAGACCCGAATGGAATATCTCCCCTGCCACCATGTGGATCTGGTCACATTCTGGGCCTCAGGTCTGCAAAAACAGGCTAATAACCCACTTCATTCATGAAATGGGGGTAAGAAAATGAAAATGATAAAATGAAAAGCATCGACTTGTCCCATTACCTGGAACAACATGAGCTTTCCTGCTTTTTGTATAGATCTATTAAAGCTATCTTCGTTCATCTGTGGTCAAACGTATTGCTCCTGAGCTAATGCCATTCATTGACCTAAACTGACTGACTTATAGGGTTATGTAAGATATATTATATAAAAGGCTGATTTTATCACTTAGTTCTCAAGAATTTGGGAAGAGAAGATCACTCATGTTTATTATTTTAGAATAATGTAATTCCATTGACATGTGTTTGCTGTGTAGCCAAAAATCTCATCAATTTAAAAAAAAAAAATTCCTCCATTGAAAGTTGCAGTATCTTATAGCCGGGCGTGGTGGCGCACGCTTGTAATCCCAGCATTCGGGAGGCTGACACCGGAGGATCCGGGTTCGCGACCAGCCTCAGCTACCTAGTGAGGCACTCCGCAACTTAGTGAGACCCGGTTTCAAAATAAAGAATAAAAAATAGGGCTGGGGTGTAGCTCGGAGGTAGAACGTCCCTGAGTTCAATCCCCAGTACTGCAAAAAAAAAAAAAAAAAAATGTTGCAGTATCTTGCTGGATGTGGTGGCTCACACTTGTAATCCCAGTACTTGGGAGGCTGAGACCGGAGGATCCGGGTTCGTGGCCAGCCTCAGCTACTTAGTGAGGTCCTCCGCAACTTAGTGAGACCCTGTTTCAAAATAAAGAATAAAAAATAGGACTGGGGATGTAGCTCGGAGGTAGAATGCCCCTGAGTTTAATCCCCAGTACCACAAAAAAGTAAAATGTAAAAAATTAAAATAAAATAGGACTGGGGGTGTAGCTTGGGGGTAGAATGCCTCTGGATTCAATCCCCAGTACTGCAAAAAAAAAAAAAAGAAAGTTGCAGTATCTTATTCCATTCTTGACGCTATGACAAAATACCACAGACTGTGTCATTTATAATCAATAGGAATTTATTTCTCACAGTTCTAGAGCCTGGGAATCCCCTAATGGAGGCAGTGTCTAGTAAGGGCTGCCCCCACCCGCCGACATGAGGACTCCTTGTCTCTGCACCCTTAGGTACCCAAAGGTAAAGGCAAAGAGATGAACCGCTCCCTCGCTCCTCTTTTGTAAGATCAGCAATCCCACGCAGGAGAGCTCTCTCTCAGGGCCTCCACAGGCCCACCTCTAATATGATCTCGCTGGTGGTGAAGTTCCAAATGGGAATTTGGGGGAGAGGAAGACACATACAAACCACAGCATTCAGGAACTCTTGCCTTCTTCACACGAGATAATTTTGCTTATAGTAGAGACCCCGGGAAATATGTTCCTGGAAAGCAATGGAGAATATTTTCATAACCACTCATCAAATGCAGGTGGCTCTGCTAAGCCCTGGGTCTCGAAGGTAAGACCCCGCCACCACCCTTCAGGAGTTAATGGCACCCTCTAATTACGGATGTGGTTCACTAGTCAGCACGGCTGAGCGCCTCCCACACCAAGTGTGAACTGCAAGCCTCGTTTTATATTTAGCTTCTTATCTAGAACACGCCACAGGCACCTAGTTCCACGTTTGCCTTCTCACTTTGCCCTCTTGTGTGGAAGCCTCTGTGTGACACACCCATGCTACAAAGGCCACTCGCTTCCTGGTTTCTCCCTCACCGGTGCCTGCCCTGTCACTTACCAATTTCCAGGGTTCTCTTCTAGGATCAAACATTCCTCAGACGGCGGCAGGGTATGTGTTAGTGTTTTCACAGCTATGATCTAAAAGATTTGACCATGTAACTTAGAGGAAGGAAGATTATTAGCTCATGGTTTCAGGGTTCGGTCCTGTGAGGCCGGGGGCTGTGGATCGCTGGGCATGGCGGTGAGAAGCAGAGAAAGGGAGAGTGCAGAGCTTTGCTCTCACATCACGCAGGCTGGAAGTGAGAGTGAGCAAGTGGAGGAGGAACCATACATCATCCCCAAGGTCCAGCCCCAGGGACCCACCTCCAGCCGAGTCACACCCTCCTAGCCTAGGGCAGCGCCCAGGCAAATCCATTACTGTTGGGATTCCAACCCTGGTGACTCAATGACATCAACTCCAAACTTATGACCTCTTCAAGGGACCATTTTATATCTCACTCTAACAGCCAGCTTAGTTCCCTAAGCTAGCAGCAGGAAGGGCTTTTGGAAATTCCATTTCTTCCCGATGGGAGAAAGTGAGGAGATAAAACCAGAAACTGCCCAGAAGTAAAAGAACAGGAAGAGTCTCAAAAGGGACTTAAGGAAGTCGCTTGACCTCTCTCCTGGCACCTTGACTGCGTGACACTCGTGATTCAGCCACAGAGTTTAGTCTTTGAAACAACTGCATTGTAAGGGTTTAGAGGCACTGGACTCCTAGAAATGAAAGCAGGGGGTCTCTGTTGCTGTTGGTTGGTTTGGCTTGGTGTGGTTGTCTTGAATTTACTTCTTGAAAGTTATACCATTCTCTTCCTGTGTTCAGTGGGTGTAATCCAATTCTTGCCTTCATTGAGCTTAATTTCTCACACAGTAAAGGAATCAAGCTGTCTGTAACCCCACCCCCAAAATAACCAGTTACTAAGGTGAAAAAAAGCTCACTTTGTATACTCTTTTAATTCCCTTTTTTGCTAGGAACTATTTCAGTTTCTCAATTTGAGGTAATTCTGATGATATCTTATGTTCAAATTCAACTGAGTTAAGTCAGTGACTCCAACCTCCAGAGAGAAGCCGGCTGCGGTGTGTGCCTGTGAACAAGGGCCTGGAGGAAGCGACTCAGGAGAACCCCAGGTAGCCAGGACCAGAAAAACATGCTTTTTTTTTTTTTTTTTTTTTTTTTTTTTGTGGTACTTGGGATTGAACCCAGGGGTGTTCTACCTCAGAGCTATACCTCGACCTCTATTTTATTTCTTTATTTTGAAACAGAGTCTCACTAAATTGAAGAGGGTCTCACTAAATTCCCGAGGCTGGTCTCGAATCTGCGATCTTCCTGTCTCATCCTCCCCAGTACTGGAATTATAGGCATGCGCCACCATGCCTGGTTCAACTTATGAATTTTTACGGGACACAGTTCAATTCACTAAAACTGGTTTCTCTTTAAAAAAAAAAAAAAGAAAAGAAAGAAAGTGGAATGGTTTGCATGAGATCTAAGCTAGAGAATTCGGCGGACGTGATGGTTTGTGGGCATGACTGTTTTGCTGCATTCTTTAGAATGGTGCGGGGATCCCTGAAAATGAGCTTTGAGGAATGCCTGCCACCCGACCTTTCCTATTGTAAATCAGAAGCAGAAATCATAACTGGTAATAAAGAGGGAGAAATAAAGAGAAAAAAATAGTGTCCATTTGCTGATGAGGCAAGTTCTTCCTTTCTTTTCCATTTCCAGTTTCAAGTTACTGCTCCGTATGACTTTGAGGTCCTCACAAACCTGGAGCCGTGGACAGCGTACTGCATTCAGGTTCAAGCGGTTCTTCTTGATCGGAACAAGACGGGGGAATGGAGTGAGCCTGTCTGTGAACGAACTACGGATGACGGTGAGTCACGAGCTGCCCGGCCTGGAATCCTGCCTCCTCGGCCGGGGACAGGCCGTGGACGCCATGGCAGGAAGCTCAGACCCCAGCCCTGCTGGAGTCCGGCATCCCTCCCCTCTCCCCGCCCTGAGGGGGTTGGCTTCATGCTGAGAAAGGGACACCCACTTTTCTGGGGGAGCTCCTTCGCTCTTGGGCCAGAGGGCTTGATGGGAAGGAGGAAGGATTGAAGAAATAACGATGGGTAGAAAGCAGACAAACAGGGAAGGAAGACGTGCTACAGCTTGAAGTCTAAAAACTCCACAAGCACCCTCAAATGCACTCCCGAGGCCGCTTTCCTCCAGGCCTGAATTCTTAAAAGGTCCCATAAATCTTAGAGTGTATAAGTCCCGTTAATTAATGGGTATATACCTTGCTAGTTTACAAGATGCATTCTTAGGTGGAGTCAAAGAGGCCTAGAGAGAGATGATTTTTTTAAAAATGATATAAAATAGATAATATTAATATAATGTATGTATGTATAGTCAAAGCACTGTTAACTAAATACCATCAGTCTAAAGATTCTGAAGCTGGTGCACACCTGTAATCACAGTATTTGGGAAGCTGAGACAGGAGAATCACAGGTTCAAGGCCAGCTTTAGCAACTTAGCAAGACTCTGTTTGTTTCAAGGATAGAGAGAGAGAGAGAAAAGAAAAAGAAAAGGGAGGCAGGGAGGGAGGAAAAGAGACAGAGAGAGAAGAGAGGAAGGGAAAGAAAGAGAGGGAAAGAGACAGAGAAGGGAGGAAGGGAAGAAGAACAAGAAAGAAAGAAGGAAGGAAGGGAGAGAAGAAAGAGATGGATGGATGGATGGATGGATGGATGGATGGATGGATGGATAGATGTGGGTAGGGTGAGGGGTTAGCTCAGAGGTAGAATGACCCTGGGTTTGATCTCCAGCGTAAAAAGAAAAAAAGATTCTGAGAAGAACCAGACCACCGTGACCTTCTCTCAGCTCCACAATCAAAGGAGTTGAGCTCACTGAGCTGACACCACCCCTGCTTCTTCTCTCATTCACCATTCACAGAAGTTTCCTTTCAAAGAAGCAGCCAAGACGCCCAAAGCACACCTCCCCGTTTCTCGCCTTCAGTCTTCTCCCTTCATCCTGCTCCGTTGCTCACTTTCCTGAATACCTCTCCTGCATTCCTGCATAAGTCTCTGCTCCTGCGGCCTTGATACATCTTGAAATTCCTTTCTGTGACTTAAGGCAAAAACCTGCTAGAGCCGAGTCAAGGTACCCCCCCCCCGACTCTTTGGGGGACCTTCTCAGACCCCACCCGGTGACAAGAATGTTGTCCATGTGGTGAGCTGAAGTTTGCTCCCATGAGCCCAACTTTGCCGAGCTTATATGGCTCCCCGAAGTAGCACATACTGCCCTCTCAGGCCCCCCCAAAACCACCCGGCAGAGCCAGCTTCCTGTCCCCCTCCTTGCCTTCCCAGGGTGCACCTCTCCAGTCTCACAGACACACTGTAACAGGAAGCGGTGTAAAGCTTATCACCGTCCTCAGCTACGGTGGCTTGTGTGAACCCTTATAAAGACTTCACCCCCTGGCCTTCACTTGCTGGGGGGACCACTGTGTCCTTCCTGCAGAGTGGCTGCACACTTGGTGTTTCTCAGAAGAACCAACAGAGGGAGGAAGCGAAGGCGAGAGAGCAGAAGAGGGTGCTGGCCTGCCCGGACAGCGGCTAGTTAAGTGCAGACATGTAGTTGCATGTGAGGCGGAAAGAATGTGTGGCCCAGACGTCTGCATTCCTACAGCAGGCCTTCGTATTAAGTAAAAATGTCAAGAGGCTCAACTGGCCAGGGATGGTGGCGCACGCCTGGAATCCCAGGACGTGGGAGGCTAAGACGGGATGATTACAGGTTCAAGGACAGCCTCAGCAATTTAGTGAGGCTCTCATCAACTTAGTGAGACCCTGGAGGCGTATTAGTGAGACCACAGGGTCTCAAAAATAAAAATAAAATAGGGCTAGGGGTGTAGCTCAGAGGTAGAAAGCCCCTGAGTTCAATCCTCAGTACCAAAAAAAAAAAAAAAGGAGGAAGAGGCTAGCAAGCTCAGACCAGAGGAAGTAGGTCATATGCAGGGTCAACTCGTGTCATGAAACATGGCAAGAGGTGTGCGATTTGAGTAAAAAAAAAGTAAGTAGTCTGTGAGTATATGTGATCACTCATTAGCCAACCAAATCTGAACATTTTAAGAAAGAAAGGAAAAAATGGAACCCATTGAAAACTTGCTTTTCTTAACCATTGTTTTAGGTATTTTTCTTTTTTAACATTCCTATATCATTTAAATCTCACAATAAGTTTTCAGTGAGAGCAATTTAAGGATCTTCTCCCCTTCTATAGACTGGAAAAGTGAAGAGATGTTGTATTGCTCAAAGCCACTCAGCTAGTGAAATGACGAAGACAACTAAAGCATAGGCGAGTCGAAGCCCAGGTTATGTGCTCTGTAGCCTCCTGCCTGGAGTTTTATTCCAAAGCTAAACTGATGCAATGTGTGTATCCACATATCCCTGTGGATAAAACAGAAAGGCGGCATGCCCACAGTAGCCAGATGGACCTAAAAGAAGGTAGAGAACGTCAGGCAGAGGGCATTGCATAGTAAGTTCTTTCACAATTTACAACCTCTACAGAGTCCTCCTTCTCTTTCTGGGACTTTCTCTCTATGTCGAGTAACAAAAAAATTCCCTTGAATTTTGTCACCTGTCATCAGCCAGGTGTGTCCTTGTCTAAGATGTTAAGATGTCCTAACATAAGATACAAAGACCCAGCCACTGTCCTCTAGGGGCTCATCACGCAAAACAGAAGGACAGGACAGAATAATCAGGGCTTCCATGAGCCTTCCAAGTGATTCTGACATGTGCCAAATTAGAGAACTACTGAAATGCTAAAGAAGGAAGGGAGGGAGGGAAAGAGCTATAGCCAAAGCCCTTTTTAAAATTGTTTGTTTTGCAGTAGGGTTTCACTAGATTGCTAAGAGTCTCACTTCTTGCTGAGGCTGGCTGTGAACCTGTGACCCTCCTGTCTCAGCTTCCCAAGTACTGGGATTACAGGCCTGTGCCACCATGCCCGGCTTCAAATGACTTGCTCTTAACGAGCAGGGTTTGTTCTCCTTGCCCCTCTTGGCACCAGATGCACCGGGCTTTGCTCACAAGGGTGGTTCTGGTTGGCAAGGGTTAGGCGTAGGGAGACCAGATGGTTGGGGAAGCTGGAGAAGGAGCCGGGTACTAAAAGAGAGTACCTGGGACCGGGAATGACCCAGGTGACATCCTGGATCCTGCAAAGATAAACAAAGAGGGATTGAAGCAGTAAAACAGATTTTATTCAGTAATGTTTGCGGTAAGAGAAAGAGCTGAGCTCTGTTTATGCAGAGGAGACCGGGTGTCTTACAGGAGGAGGGAGAGATGGAGCAAGCAGAGTTGGGGAAGTGGAAAGATGACAAAATTCAGATGATAGCCATTGCTGTCGGGCCACCCATGTCTGCTGACCGGCATTTCTCAAAGTTGGGCTTCTACTCTCCCATGGTGACTGTCCTTCCTGATGGTTTCAAAGAAATGGCACTAAGGTCCTTGAAGAAGACATCCTTGGGTTGTAGGAGACATATACACATCTCAGAGGGACAGAGGAAGGACGCCCAGGTGTAAGCCCTTTTTAGAAAGGCTCTCAGCAAGACAGATCACCGGCTTGTGGCCACGTGCTGGGGTGTTCCCGCCAGGAGCTCAGGGGAGGCGGGGTCACTCCAGGGGTGAGGTCATAGGCTGCTAGAGACCACCCTGGAGTGAGTCGGGTCTCCTAGCAATGGAGTCCTGAGAGCCAGGCGTTTCTGCAGCAGAACCTTCGTTCCCCTGGGAATCGGGGCCCAAGAGTGTCCTGATGCTGCTTCAAAGCAGAGGAAACATATGCCGAACAGGGAGGCTCACTGCCACCTTACAAGCACCTAAAATGGGTCAGAATTCCTGCGTATTATCATTTGTATGTATATCAGCAATAATGCCAGAAACCATACTTGAAGAAGACAGAAAAGGGATGGAACCCGCTGAAATCCCCGCTGGGGTCCTCCAGCCAGCTGCCGTGCCTCTAAGACACCATCTGGGATGGGTGTGTGGCCGTTTTCAGGGAGTGCCCCCAGATGGCAGTGGTTAGAATGGTCTCCGTGATCACCGTGACCCAATCTGTAAATGACAAGAATGTCACCCGCTCGCTGTGTTATCCCCAGCAGAAACGACCCCCTCCTGGATGGTGGCCATCATCCTCATAGCCTTGGTCTTCACCGTCCTGCTGGTGCTCCTGGGCTGCTTCGCCTTGCTGTGGTACATTTACAAGAAGACCAAGTACACCTTCTCTCCCGGGAATTCTCTCCCACAGCACCTGAAAGAGGTAGGTAGGGTGGAGTGTGATGTGGATTAGAAAACCCCTATCGCAGCCGGGCGTGGTGGCGCACGCTTGCAATCCCAGTACTTGGGAGGCTGAGACAGGAGGATTGCAGGTTTGAAGCCAGCCTCAGCAACTTAGGGTCTCAGAAACTTAATGAGACCCTGTTTCCAAATAAAATATAAAATAGGGCTGGGAGTATAACCTGGAGGTAGAATGCCCCTAGGTTCCATCCCCAGTACCACAAAAAAAAAAAAAAAAAAAAAAAAAAATTGGGAAGAATTTTCCTCAGGAAGCAAAGGTGCTGGGGGCAGGAGAAAACCCACAAGGGAAAAGATGAGACAGAGAAAACTCTAAGCCAAGAGCCAGCAAAGAACCAGAGAGGGAGAGGCGCGTTTTCGATTTCAGAATATCTGAGAGTGGTTTAAATTCTAGTAGTATATCCTAGCCTTTAGGGAGGCTGTTTTCAAAAGATTTATAAGAAAGAGAGAATGCATCTGGCTAGGGAACTGTAGAACTGAAGAGGACCTAAGAAATGAAATTCTGGATATATACCCAGCCCTCCCTATCTGTGGGTTCCATACCTGTAGATTCAACTGACTGCAGATGAAATATATTTGGGGGGAAGATTGCAGCTGTACTAAACATGTACAGACTTTTTTATTGTCATTATTCCCTATGCCATATAGTATAACAATTATAATATATTGCATGGTATAAATAGTCCAGAGATGATTTAAAGTATAAAGTAGGGTGTGCCTAGGTTACATGCAAATACCATGCCATTTTATGTGAAGACTCTGTGGATTTAGGTATCCACTGGAGTCCTGCAACCCATCCCCATGCATACTGAGAAATGAGTATATACTGACACTTGAAAATTAAAATATGCCAATCCCAAACCCCAAAAGGACTTACCTTTGGCCTCAGTTCCCAGGAAATAGACTCTAAGATAGAGAAATATATTCAGAAGGCTTAATGGGGAATTTTCATGGGAATGATACCTCTAAGGGAGTGAAGCTGGCAGGATGGGGCAGAGAGAGAGGTTGAGCTGTCTTATAACAACAGAGGCCTCCCCGAAGCCCATGGGGCTCTTGAGCGGGGATAGACATTTAGGCAAGAGGGCTGATCCTGCAAACCCCTCACTGACCATGTGTGGGAAGTGGGCAGCCCCCAGGAAGGGTGCCTCACCTTGGGTGAGGTGCAAGGCATCAGCAGCCAGTATTCCTGGCGGCTAGGGGGGCAAGCACCTCGTTCCTGAAGGGAGGTCTGGATGACACACCACAGTGTCCACTACAGTCCACCCCTTGCACCAGTTGGAGCCACTGGAAGCAGCTCCTCCAGGATTCAAGTTGATTCCTTTACCTGGGGAAGGTTACAAGAAGGTTAGTGGAGCAAACTCCATCCCCCACCGCTGGAGCTGGTCCCAAGACCACAGTTAATACCCACGGTTTCCTCATCCAGAATCCCTTCGAGAGTCCCCTCTTTCCCTTCCTGTGACCAGCCTCTGTTGGCGTAGGCTGCCAACCTGACTGGGTGACCTGAGCGCTCGTCCCTGCAAGGACTGAGCTCTGGTCACCAGGTCATTTCCCCCAAGACTCTGTCTTCCTTGGACACGTTTCCTCTTTTAATAGGGATACCAGTCATATGGAGCAGGGACCCACCGTCCTCCAGTATGACCTCATTCTGACTTAACTAGTCACATCTTCAATGATAATATTTCCAAGTAAGGTACTAGGGGGACTTCAGCATGTAACTTTCTTGGGACTCAATTCAAGCAACAGTGTTCATTAGCATTAGAATTAGGTGGAGGAGAACCAGCAGATGCCCCTGTGACTCCGTGGGGTGCCACCAGGATGCGTAGCAGCCTTACCTGGGGATCAGAGCCACTCACTTCCACCCGATTCCAGAACCCCTGTGTTCTACCTCTTGGGGCCGCAGCAACACATAACGGTCATTGGTTCTGGCTGCACGCCAGGTGCTGGTGGACAGGTGTCCTCGAGTTCACCCGGCCCTCCGTTATTCTTCCAGGCTGGCAGCTGCTGGCCGGTGCAGTTTGTAGTACGGTCAGTGGAGCCCATGCGCCCCCCTGGCTGTCAGGATTGGCTTGGACATCCATAAAGAGACACCCCGCAAGCTGGTTGTCTTAACCAGCAGCACTTTACTGTCAGTTCTGCAAACAGGAAGTCCAGATTAAGATGTGGGCAGAGTTGGTTGTGAGGAAAGAATCTGCTCTAGGCCCTTCTCCTAGTTTTTGCTGGATTGCTGACAAACATTAGTGTTCGTTGGCTTGTAGAAGCATCACCCCAACCTCATCAACCTCTTCACATGGCCCTCCTGGGTGTGTGCCCACGTCCAAGTTTCCTCTTTTATTTATTTATTTTTTTTTTTCAGTACTGGGGATTGAACTCAGGAGCATTCTACCTCCGAGCTATCCCCCCAGCCCTATCTTTTAGTCTTTATTTTGAAACAGGGCCTCACTAAGTTGCGGAGTGCCTCACTAGGTAGCTGAGGCTGGCCGTGAACCCGGATCCTCTGGTCTCAGCTTCCCCAAATGCTGGGATTACAAGCGTGTGCCACCACGCCCAGCTCAAGTTTCCTCTTTTAATAAGGACACCGGTCACATGGATCAGAGACCCGCTCTCCTCTGGGATGACCTCATTTTGACTTAACTAATCACATCTCCAATGATGATATTTCCAAATAAGATTACATTCTGAGGTACTAGGGGTTAAGACTTCAACATGGTACTTTATAGGGGCACGGTTCAAGCTACGATGGGTATCAGTAGACCACACACTCTCTTAAGACCTTGGTGGTGCTGACCGAGGCTCCAGAGGGAACAGAAGGCAAGTCACCTCCTGAAGTAAGTGTCAACTCCAGTCAGCACGCATTGCTGTCCCTTCTAGAGTGAGAGAGAGAGAGTTGTTGTCCTTCAGCTTGCTACCCGGGGGCCATCTGGTCTCCTCGGGGGATGCTGTCGTGCCTGGGGCTCAGTGCTAATCTCTGTAACAGGCATGTTGGGCCATTCGACCGCAGCTGCAGCTACGCCAGCCTTGGGGAGCAGGAGCCCAACTCTCAGATCCATGCTGAGCCTCCATCCTCGGCTCTGTGGCTACTCTGTTCAGGAGTCCCCTGTGCCACATATACCTGGCAAGTGACACCCACTGGCTGTGTCACCCTGTGTCTGCTTGGTCACTCCTTTTCTATGGCACGTGCTCTCAGTGGGAGTTAATGCGTATTACAGAAATCCCCACACGTCCAGCTGCTCATCAGTCCTAACCTGCCGTGTCGCCATTACCTCCACCTGGGATTTCATAGCAAGCCTGATCTTGGGCCACTCTTCCTCACACACAAGGCAGGTGACCCGCTGTGTGGTCCGGATCTCTGCCTGTCGGTGGCCTTTCTCCCTGATCCGGGCTGTATTGCGGCCGCAGGACACTTCTGGTTTGCACCCACACACCATGCCAGCCGCCCTGTGGACCAAGATGACCCTTTCCCTCCTTCATCTGAGCGTGAGGACCAGTCCCTCATCTGGTCACAGTGTGAGCAGGGGCAGGGGGACAGATGGGGCGGGGGTCTGAGCCACCTGTGTGTGTGACTGACCCCTCACCCCGTCTTAGGGCTTGATGCATCTGAGAGGCCCCAATGATGATGTCAACTTAGATAACAAACTTAGAGACTCTCTAAAGAACAATGCCTTTACTCAGGGAGGAGCAGGGAATTTGCGAATCCAGGGTACAGGTGTCATGGTGAACCTGGGGGCCCCCAAGGCATACCCAAAGAGGCAAAGGAAAACCGAGGTTTTTAAAGGGAAAATGAGGACAGTTACTAAGTTTTCTTGAAACCACAATCCTTGGTTACAACAATCAGTTAGCAACCTTGATGTCGGTCCAAGGTTGGGAAGGCCGTTTTGGGGCAGTTCCTCAAAGAGGCGGCCTCTGCGCAAAGTTGTAGTTTGATGGGTTCTCTTGCAGTGGTTCTTGTTATTGGGCAAATCAGGCACGAGGACCCCCCTCCCTCCGCCCCCTTCATGACCTCCCAGCTCCATTTAATTTGATTTTGACCTAGTGATTCCCTTTTGGTACAGATGACTTTCATCGTAGTCACTTTTGGGCATCATTATTACCTCGAATCCCACAGTCAGAGGCACTGTCTCCGCCAGGTGTCCGTACCACTCCTGGAGCTCCTTTTCCAATAGGATATACTGATCTGCCGCAGATGGCCCAGCAGGCCCAGAACTCGAGTGTCCCCATTGCGTTTCCCCTCTTGGGATTGATGGTGAACTCTGCCCAGAGTCTTTGCACACCAAAGACAATGAAGGATTTGCTGAGTCACGTGTTTATTGGGCTCAGTTAGCGTGTTGTCATGGTAAATAATGCAGCAGGCGGAGGGATGGGGAGAGCGGCCAGGTCTGTAGCCAGTACCTGCCACCAACACCCTTCCCATGTGTGGAATCTGCTGCCTCCAGCACTTAAAGGGGCCTGCCAAGCGTAGCACTTCCTTCTTAGGAGTAGGAGGAATGAAATAGGATGGACTGCCTGCAGCGCAGTAGGAGAGGTTGGGCAGTGGGATAAGTTGCCAAGAAATCAAATACACCCAGAGATGGCATGCAGGACCAAGCTTTATTGGAAACTGCTTATGGGGAAGGTCCAGTAGTGACAGGCTGGAGAGACAGCACCTCTGACGCTCATGGTGCTTGGCCAAAAAGTAGCACCTCCAACATTGACCCATGGTGACCAGCCAGATGAGCACACACTTCCTCCTCAGTACTCCGTTCCACACCAGTTACAGCAGGGAGATGGGGTTTATAGCTTCGGCTTCGTGAGAAGTGACATCATCAGCTTGCAGTGTTCCCTCGCATGACCAGCGTTCAAGAACAGCTGTCTTGGCATAAGTACAAGAAAGTAGTTTCTACTGGTAACACTAATTTGCCCTTGTTTCCAGTACGAGAGAGAGAGAGAGTCTGTGTGTGTGTGTGTGTGTGTGTGTGTGTGTGTGTGTGTGTCTTTTAAGATAATACTTATCTGGACATTCCGGTTCAGGCCTGTTCTCATAGATTCCTTGACTTGGCTTAGGTTCTTGGGAATAGAAAAGGTTGCTTCAGGAACATGGGATTTTCCTGTACTCCTTCCTTTCAAGGATGACACCCATGATAAATTGTCCTTGACTTTGTGAGGATGTCCCAGGACAGCCCCCTTCATAGGTCCCCTCAAACTTAACTGACGTGGCAGGTCCCTGATTCTTCCCTGGGTGAGTTCTCTCCCCTCTGCAGAACGTGCGCCGTAGAACTCCGTGACCTTCTGGTTCTATGCATGTGTTATTGTGAGAGCTAATATCAGCCCTCTATCCCCACACCAAGCAGTCAGTGAACATGGACTGCCCCTAGGAAGGACACGTGGTCTTATCCAAGAGAATGGCCTTCTGTGAAAGGCACATCCCAGGGAGGGGCCTGGCTCTCAGCTATTTCAGCTGCTCATATTCCCGGAAGCTGGAGAATAAGTGGTTCCACCCTGAAGAGGATGTGGGTATCACAGGACACCCCCTATAGATAGGCTATAGTGGCTCAGAGCAGCTAGAAATAATCCCAGCATTCGGGAGGCTGAGACCGGAGGATCCGGGTTCACGGCCAGCCTCAGCTACCTAGTGAGGCACTCCGCAACTTAGTGAGACCCTGTTTCAAAATAAAGAATAAAAAATAGGGCTGGGAGTGTAGCTTGGAGGTAGAATGCCCCTGAGTTCAAGTCCCAGTACTGCAAAGAAAAAAAAAAGAACCTTCTAAAAGGCGCACCAGCAAGCACCCAAAAAGAGTCGAGAATCCTCTAGGGGTGAGCTTTTGTGAAGCTGCAGTTGGAGCAGAGAGAACAAAGAGAGGCAGGCCCTTCCTCTGGGGAGAAGGCCTTTTGCTAACTAAGAATCAAGAGGAAACCAAACTATACACCTATTTTCGCTGCTTGTCTTCACCATCGAAGAAACCAGCCAGACAGGAAAAAACAGATGGCAAATCAAAGCCAAGACAAGCGTAGGGAAGGCGCCCGGTGGAATGAGCTTTTGCTTCCAAGGCTAGAAGACCTTGTCGTATCCGAGAGCTAGAGGGTGTGTGGAGACGCCGGAGAAGGGCTGAAGAGTGGGGAGAAAGCAACTACATCACCAACTGTCCTAGTTTGACTCAAAATATATAGAATATATTAACCACGGCACAGAGGATCATTTGAGATTGGAGAGATTTGCTGGGGAGGGAGACTTTGTGTTGAAAAAGCAACGAGGAGTTTCATCCAACGCTGAGCTATTGAGCCAGCCTCCTGTGTGTGTCCAGCCCGGGGGCTCAGCCTGCTCTCTGCTCTTCTGACATGCGGGGCACCTTCTCTTGTTCCCCTTTCTCTCCCCTTCCCCGGGAGAATCCAGGGAGCAGCTGGTCCTCGTGGATCTGCTGGATGTGAGGGCTCAGGGTGCCTCCTCTTCCGCCGTAGCGTCTCCCTTGCCGCTGCCTTCCAGGAGCTGCTCAAGCGCCGGGGGCAGAAATCGTGACAGGTCCACACTGTCCGAAGAGCAGCCACTTCCCACGAAAACGAGGCCCATCAGAAGGCTGAGTGTGGATATAACATTAAGGAGGAACCGGACTAATGGATTAAAGATGGAGCCAGAGGGCTTCCATCTGAGGGGATGGGTGCCACAGCACCCGGCTTTAGCAGACACATTTTCAAAAGTAAAAAGAAACAGGTAAAGAGCCGGGCATAGTGGCACAGGCCTGTAATCCCAGTACTTGGGAGGCTGAGACAGGAGGATCACAAGTTTGAGGCTAGCCTCAGCAAGTTAGTGAGACCCTCCACAACTTATTGGTGAGACCCTGTTTCAAAATAACAAAATAGCCAAGACAGTGTAAGTCAGAGGTAGAATGCCCCTGGGTTCAATCCACCAAAAAAGAAAAAAAGAAAAGAAGTGACATGAACATTAATAATGTGTTTTAGGTAACCCAATATATAAGAAATAGCATATTTCAACATGTAACCAATATATATTTTATTTATTTTTTGAAAGTGTAGCTTTTTTATTTATTTATTTTTTCATTTTTTTAATTGGTGCATTGTAATAATTCATCTTTGTTAGGTACAAGATGGTACAAGATGGCACACATTTCTCGTTTAACCCTTCCTCAATTCCCAATTCCCGCCCCACACCCTCGCCCTCCCTCCTTCTCAAGTTCAGTTTAGTGATTGACTGATCCTCCTGTCTCAACCTCCCAAGCGCTGGGATTACAGGCGTGCGCCACCACGCCGAGCCATATACATTTTAAATTATTAAGGTCTTTTACATTCTTTTTAAAACATAACCTTCTGTAGCTGGTATGCTTTTCATACTCAGGGCACCTACCAAATCAAACTAGCCACATTTCAAGTGGCCAGTGGTCACATGTAGCTTGAGGCTGCCTCACTGGACAGTGCAAAGCTAAGGGTTGAAACCAAAGGACACACAGGATGGTGCGGAACACCAAACAGGGCTTCCTAACTCGGCCCAGGGAGGCATGGGAGCTGGTATGTGTTTATGCAGGCCTGCGGCCTCCCTGCTTCTAGAGGAAATGGCAGCCTGGCTGAGTCCTCTCCCCCACTGCATCAGGATTGGGCTAAAAGACCTGTCACCCTGGTAGGCATGCTGAGCATGTGCAAGGCCCTCGCTTCAGTCCCCAGCACCGCACGGAGGTGACCCGTGAGCCCTGAGCGAGTGAGTTGTGCAGCTCATTGTCACATCCTTTTTCATCTAGGTGAAGTGCAAACACCATGAAAGTTTCCACCATAACCATCTAGAATTACGTTAAGAGGAGACAGGCGTGGTGGCGCACGCTGGTAATCCCAGTACTTGGGAGGCTGAGACAGGAGGATCGCAGGTTTGCGGCCAGCCTTAGCAACTTAGTGAGGCCCTCCACAACTTAGTGAGACCCTGTTTCAAAATAAAGAATAAAAAATAGGGCTGGGGGTGTAGCTTGGAGGTAGAATGCCCCTGGGTTCAATCCCCAGTACAAAAGAAAAGAAAGAGAGAGGGGGAGAGGAACAGAGGAGGGAGGAAGGAAAAGAATAAAAATAGGGCTAGGGGTGTAGCTCAGAGGTAGAATGCCCCTGGGTTCAATCCCCAGTACTGGAAAAAAAAAAAAAAATTACATTAAGAGTGCAGTTTGGTGGCATTAAGCACATTCACATTTGTTAGGCCGCTATCACCACTTTCCAGAACTTTCTTCGTCTTCCAAAATCAAAGCTCTTTATCCATTAAGCACTCACTCCTGTCCCTTTTCCCCCAGTCTCAGGCCACAACCATGCTACTGTCTGTCACCATGAACTTGGCTTCCCTGCATCCCTCATTTAAGAGTATTTGTCCTCTTAATGCCCGGCTCGTCCACGTTGTAGCATTGCTGAAGTAGATTCTACTGTCTGTCTGCACCACACCTCTCATCTGTTCATCCGTGGATGAACACTCGGCTTACTTCTGCTTTTGGTTATTGTTAATAATGCTGCTATAACACAGGTGTTCAAATATCACTTCAACAGATTGCTTTTATTTCTCTTGTGAATACACCTAGGAGTGGTATTATTAGATAATATGGTAATTCTGCATTTAATGTTTGAAGGAACCACCAGAGTATAATTGTAGTCCTAGGGGTTGAACCCGGGGGCATTCTACAGCCGAGCTAAACTCCAGCCCTTTTTATTTTTTGCTTTGAAACAGGGCCTCACTAAGCTGTAAGGCCAGCCTCAAACCTGAGATCCTCCTATCTCAGTATTGGGGTTACAGGCGTGCGCCACCATGCCTAGCTTCCTGGTTACATTTTTAATATAACGTTTTCTAGCCTAGAAGGTATGTATAAAATCTATGTAAGGCCACAAAAAACAAGGTTGGTAATTAACTGTCCTTTCTTTTCTTTTTTTTTCTCCTGCAGTTTTTGGGTAACCCTCATCACAGCACACTTCTTTTTTTCTCCTTCCCACTCTCTGAAGAGAATGAAGTTTTTGACAAATTAAGTGTTATTACAGAAGACTCTGAAATCAGCAAGCAGAATCCTGGTGACAGCTGCGGCCTTGGGACCCCATCCGGGCTGGGACCCCAGAACTAGTTTCCAAGCAGGACAGTGACTCCCCACTTCTCACATCTGCCTCAGGGGGTGATCAGAGAGACCACCTGAAAAGATCCCACATCTAGAACTCTCGGACACTCAACTTGTCCAAACAACCAAAGAGATAGGTTTTAAAAGCTCATTGTGACAAAAACACTCCATTTTAGGAACTCACTGCTTTATAAAGACTTTAATAATTTAAAAAAAAAAAAAAATGGGCTGGGCACACTGGTGCACACCTGTAATCCCAGTACTCGGGAGGCTGAGACAGGAGGTTCCTGGTTCACAGGTTCCAGGCCAGCCTTAGCAATTTAGTGAGGACCTCAGCAACTTAACAAGACTTTGTTTCAAAGTAAATTTTTGTGTGTGTGTGTGTGTGTGTGGTACTGGGGATTGAACCCCGGTGGCATTCTACCTCTGAGCTACACCGCCAGTCCTATTTTTTATTCTTTATTTTGAAAAAGAGTCTCACTAAGTTTCAGATGGCCTCACTAAGTAGCTGAGGCTGGCTGCGAACCCGGATCTTCCTGTCTCAGCCTCCCAAGTACTGGGATTGCAAGCGTGAGCCACCACACCCAGCTCAAAATAAATGATTTTTTAAAAGGGGCCGGGGATATAGCTTGGAGGTAGAATACCTCTAGGAGGTAGAATACCTCTAGGTTCAATCCCCAGTACCAAAAAGAAAAAGAAAATAGCTACTGAACATGTGATTTTCAGCCCCTTATGCTCACTAAAACAAGAACCATCTTTTAATTGTGAGAAACAGAAATATTTAAAATTAGGAATAAAAAAAACAGAAATGCTATGAAACTCTACCAGAGTACTGATAGGCTGGCAAAAAAAAAAATCAAAAGTGTTCGGTACCACACTGGACAGACATGAACTTTTTGGATTCTCAGGAAGACTTTGAAGAGATTTCTTTTTCTCCTTGTATGTGTTTCATATGCCACTGGTGCTCTGTTAAAACTTTCTATCTAACCTGTATGTGTTTGTGTTAGTCAACTTTCTGTTGCTGTAACAAAATACCTGATATAAACAAGTTCAAAGAAGGAAAGGTTTGGGCCCATGGCTTCCAAGGTCT
>PVLC010026515.1:0-22616 GCA_004027655.1 Graphiurus murinus | reverse complement strand
ATCACGTGGCTGCAGACATGACATTTCTGTTCGATGCTGTCAGTGTCTTGGTCTGAGGAGAATGTCTGTGCACCCGGGTCGCTTGGCCAAGAAGAAGTGGTGCCCGGAGCCCGCTGGCTCCTGCCCTGTCTCCCTTGCTCTCCCACATGATCAGCGGCCAATGGACAGTTCCTTCCGGCCTGGCCATGGGACGGAGCCCCGAGCCCCAGGCTGGAGCTTGCCTGCGCAGCTGAAGTGCAGCCTCCACCTTGTGTAGGAAGGGTAAGGAACAGAATCAGACTCGCCTCTCTCCTCTGAAACATAGTGGGCAAGTAGCCATGAGCCCCAGCCCCTGGACCTACCCAGAGGGATCCGACAGAGCCAGGGACCCCAGCTATTTTTAGAAAGCTATCAGGTGCGCAGGATACCCAGTTGCCTTTGCCACCTGTTGGGCTCATTACGGGGATCCAGTGTCTCTGCCCCGAGCCCGGAGCCCGCACGAAGCCGAAGCGCCCTCCCAGCGGGAGTTGGCTGTATTTCTGGCCTTGCTTGGCCGTGGCAAGTGACGTCACCGAGATCTTTGGACTCCCAGACATTTTGTCCTTGGATGTACAGATGTTAGCACTAAGGCTTGCCTTCCCCTGCTTCCTTGAGAGGCATAGAAAGGCCAGAATGTAAAGACGAGTCAGGAAGAATCTGGAATTGGGAGTCCACCATGAGGAGTAGAAGGTTCTGGAGCCTTTGTTCTACCAGGAAGGTGAACAGAGTGTGCAGTCAAGGTGGGGAAGGCCCGTGCGCCCGGTGGAGTCCATTGCTAACGGATGCAGGGTGCCCTGGCCGTGCACAGGATTCCCAGAGGGGGCGGTGCAGAGCACAGCTTGGAAGTCTGCAGGTGGGTTGGGGGGAGGGGGAGAGCAGAATCTCTACTTGGCTTCGAAGAGGGACAACGCACAGTGCGACCAGGGACCTGGAGGAGGTGCGAGGCTGGTGCAGAGGGCGCTGCAGGAACATGGAGGAGGTGAGCCTGGAGCGTGTGGGGTGTGAAAAGCCACGAAGGCCAGGGCAGGTGTTTGTTCGTGGGGCAACACGTCCCTGAAGGTCAGAGTAGAAACAGGGGATGGTGGTGACCTGGTGGCCACTCTGTTCCCTGCCCACCAGAATGTCGTGGCTCCTCTTGGTCACAGAGCGACAGCGACAATGACAGGGCCATAGCAGTGTGTTCATTTCCCCAACCCCAGTTTGCAAGCGTGGTGAGCTGGGGCTGGGGCTGGGGCTGGCCTGCCCGGCTCCCGAGGGTCCCTTGATAATGTCTCTTCCTGGCCCCACATTCAGCAGCTTCATGTTGGTTGCTCGAAAAGGCCTCTGGTGGGAGGATTTATTCAACAGACTGGTGAGTGCTGCTGAGCAGGGTCTGCATGGTTTTCGTCGTGTGTTTGTTTCCCCATAATGCACCCGCGCCAGAGGCAGTGTTAAACATGGATGGGCACAGCTCTGGGTAACGGGGAGCCCCTGGAGGGTTTTGTGCCAAGGACTAACCTTGTCAGATCACCAGTGACCTCCATGCACTGGTGTGGTTGCCTTTGTGGACAGATGTGATGGCCACTGCCCTGTCCAGGAGGCAGGAGAGGGAGTGGGGACAGGGCCTTGACCATTGATGGCTTACTCGGGAACCTACGGAATCCCCCTAGCTCACCTCCTGGAGAGGTGGCCCTCGGCACATCCAGTACTTAACGCCTGAGGGCAAGCACCGGGCTGCTGTGCTGTCTGCTGTGTGCACTCATGGCCAACTCTCCTGTGTTAGCATGAGGAACCTGCAGCCTAGAGAGCATCCGGGCTCTTCTTGGAAGCTGCTGGGCCTCTGAATGCAGCGCTGGTGTCTCTTGATGACTAGGGTCTGGTTAGTTCTGACTGCCTGGTGAAAACAGCAAGACCTGTTCAGTGCCTTAGATTTACAAAACAGCCTACAACAACCTTGTAAGATGAGTAGTGCTACCAGTTTAGAGATGAGGAAGCCCAGCACAGTGGCACACAACTGTTAATCCCAGTACTTGCGAGGCTGAGACAGGAGGATCGCAGGTTCGAGGTCAACCTCAGCTACTTATCGAGTCCCTCCACAACTTAGCGAAACCCTGTTTCAAAATAAAAAATAGGGCTGGGGGTGTAGCTTGGAGGTAGAATGCCCCTGGGTTCAATCCTCAGTGAGGGGGGCGGGGAGGGAGAGAGGGAGAGACAGAGAGAGAAAGAGAGAGAGAGGGAGGGAGGGAGGAAGGAAGGAAGGAAGGAAGGAAGGAAGGAAGGAAGGAGGAAACCGAGGAAACCAAAGTGGTGAGCTCAGATCCTCGGGTCCCATAGACCCCAGGCCATGAGCCCTCCCTGCACTGACGGCTTCTGGCAGTTCATCCAGCGTGAACTCAAATACCAGGAGTAGCTCAGGCCCCTCCGACTTTGATTCCAGGGGCTTCTCTGCCATCACCCGTGTCCCTCTAGGACTCGCTTCTCAAAAATGGACGTTAACGGTGACAATGAACACGAGGCTGCATGTGTTGCTCTTTTGGAAAAAGAAAAGACTGGCTTCTTAGAGCTGTTGTACTTTATTTTTCTGTAAAGAGGAAATTAATTTTAGTCTTTCTTTTTGGTTTAAAATGTTGTTCTTTGCTTTTCCGCCCTACAATTTAAAAGGAAACATTTGTCTGTTGAGAAAAGAAATGATAATTATAGACTAAAAATTGTTTCTATTCTGATTTGAAAAAGTGACAAAAAAAAAATTCCATCGCACAGATGGGGCCCTGCTGACAGAGGGTGTTTAACAATGAGGCCCTGGGCCCATTTGGGGCTCAGAATGGCATTCAAGGTGGCTTTGGCCAGGGGTGTCATTGAGGCAAAGGACTGTCTCTGAGACTGGTCTCAGTTTGCGACACTGGTTAATAACTAGCTCCTGGGAGGTCTGGACACACGGGCACCCACCTGTGGTTCACCAGGGGGAGAAAGATGTGTACGGAGAGGTGGCCCCTGGGTCACATGACCATGATGGGTCAGCTGTGTAGAGGACAAGGCCAGGAACTGTGCTCCCTGACCTGAGAGCCACCTGGCTTGATTCCCTCCACTGACCGTTTCCCCTTTCAGCCTCACAAAATTACAATTGCTTCAAGTCCTTCGATCAATAAAGCAGGAAACTGATTAGACTGTGAAATTAAACTAATAATGCCATGCTATTAACCCTCAATCAATGGGGAACAAGCTCAAAGAGAAGGCTATTTCCTAAATCCATATTACCCCTTGGATACATGTATTTACTTTTTTGAAGAACTCTTAGGGGCACACACATCCCCAGACCATCTTTCTTTTCTACAAAAGCAGCATGATTCTTAGTCCTATCCCTGGCTACCCTGGCAGGGCTGGTGCTTGCATGGTGTGGGGGCCAGCGTAGTCAGGAAAGCTGAATGTACAGGTTGGCTGTGGTGGGGCAGGGCTTGGGTCTCGGGGTGACTGAGAGACCCTCGGAGCGTCTGCTATACTTGCAGTCCCCATGGGCTCCTGCCTACTCTTGTCACTAAGAACCTTTCTTTGGAGTTCATGCCAGGTAGCTTTGTTTATTTCATGCTGTTATAACAAAATAGCACAGACTGGGCTTTGCATACGCAATAGAAATCTCTTTCTCACAGTCCTGGAGGCTGGGAAGTCCAATACCAAGGGCCAACATTTTATGAGGTCCTTCCTGCTGTGTCATCCCATGGCAGAAGGCAGAAGGGCAAAAGAGTGTGACAACAGAGAGAGCAGAGGAGCTGAATCCATGCCCTTCTCAGGAACCACCCACTCCCTCAATGACTAACCCGCTGCCTCAATAACAACAAATCCTCATGACCTACACACCTCTCATTAGCCCTGCCTCCCAACACTGCTGCACTCAGGGATAAATGTCTAACATATGAATTTGGAGGGATACATTCAAACTACAGCACTAGGCCACCCTATAACTAGACAGGGACCCAGTATGTAGGGCTGGCTGGAAAGTTCCTATAATGGTTTGGATTTAGAATGTCCTCTTAGCCCTCACAGAAACAAAGTAGCAATGTTGGAAGCAAGGCTTGGTTGCTAAGGAGGGGTTCCTGGGGGTGTGGCCTTGGGGATTATATAAGACTATTTCCTCCCCCTGCTCTCTCTGCTTCTGGCCTCTGTGATGTAAGAGCAGAGCCCTTGTCCTCTCCCTCTCTCTGCTTCCTGCTGCCATACTCAGCTCCGCAGACCCAGCCTTACATGGACTGAACCCTGAAATCTCCAAAAACTGTGAGCAAATAAATCTTCCTTCCTCTAAGTTGTGTGGCCAGTTGTTTTGGGTTACAGCAGGGAGAATGGTGACCAGGGCAGTTTCTTTCTCTTTACGTGTGGATATGGGGTTCACACCACACACCGTAGTATGGGGTTTGCAGAACCCCTGTGTGTTCAAGCCCATGAGAGAGCAGTGGACGGACTTCTCACTTTCCTCCTCCTCTCTCCTGCCCTCCACCATTATTTCCCCCACGCCTGGGCTCTGCTGCAGAGGATGAGCTTTCTTGAGAGTCGGAGTGGGTGTTGGGGCTGTGTGTTTGTATATCCTAATCACTGTCAGGGCCCAGTTTGGGGAACAGAGTGTAGGTCTTGTCTAGAAACACGGAGTATCTAGCTTGAACCAGCCTGGTTCTGAGGTCAGGGAGGCTGGTCAGGGCCTCCCCAACCCCCAAGTGCATCTCCTGGCCTCTCCATCAGGGCAGCCTTCCAGGACAGCCTGGATGGTCGGCAGTTACAGACTGGGCTCTGGTCACAACGTCAGGAGGGTCTGCCTATCACAGAGGTAGGGACTGACTGCATGGCAGATGTGCCCGAGTCCTGAGAGCCACTGCTTGTCACTCACCAGAGTGGTAGGGTGGGTCAAGCCAGGCCTCCAACTGCCAAGACCAGGTCAATCACACCGCAACGGGCCTCCTAGCCTTTTCCATGTGCCCTTCACTACATAACCTCAGCACTGCAGAGCACTGAGGGCAGAAGCTATCAACCCCCATTTAAAGGAGGAACAAACAGGCTGGGTGATCAAGGGTCGTAGGTGGTCGCCCAGTTAGCAAAGAGGCAGAACCAGCTCTAGAACCCTGGTGCGGCTCTGTGGCTGCTGTGGTTCTCTCCAGGGGTTGTTCTGGAGTTAGCATAACCTCTGTCCTCCTCTGGCCTTACCACTCAGGAGGAGGAGGAGCCAGCAGCCCCTGCCCTGGCCTTCCCCAGGCTCGGCCTCCCAGCCGGCCTGTCGCTTCCATCACGATGGAATGTTGCCAAGGATCAGACCCCCTCTCTAAAAGTGGTGATGGTATTTAATAACTAATTACTCTAATGATCCTGCAGAAATGCTGGAGACCTGTTTTAGGAGAGATGTCAATTAGAGCCATCTGCACGGTGAATAAAGGAGCCCTACCCCAGCTGTACTGTTGAAACATGTTAGCGTTTTCCTACCAGCGACCATATGGTACTTAACGAAAGTGAATTGTTCACACTGCATAGCCCGCGCCTCCTGATGAATACTAGCATTTTGTTTTGGAAAATAGTTCTTCCATCATGCAGAATATTTTTTTTTTCAATGCAGGAAGCAGCAAGTTGGAAGCCCACAAGCCCTAGAAGGCAAAAAGACTCCCATCACCTTAAGATGCCCTTCCCCATGGCCCAGCCTGGCCCCTTCCCACCCTGCTCCGCATCCCACCTGGGCAAGTTCTTAGCATCTGTTTCTAAATCTGCTCCGGAGTGAGGGCCATGGAGGGCTCTCTCCCCACCCACCTCAGCTTTTCTACTTGCAGGAATTTCAAAGCAAGAGGTCCAAAGTGGTGCCGTTAGGGGGCACCGAGCTCCATCTAGAATGACACAGGCATTGGGCAAAAGTGCCCCAGGAGTTGAAAAGTAGCGAAGGGTGTTGCATCGGGTGTATGGCTTCCAGGAAGGGTTAATTTTCTCTGTGGGCTCTGTTCATTTTAAGAAGTGCAACACCTGGGTTGACACTAGGCTGCTTAGGAAGACCCACAGGGGTCTGGGGCTGTTTCAGGGCCCAGCAGAAGCTTGGCTGAAACCCCCCCCCTCCTCCTTATCACCAGCATAGACCCGCCTTGAATCTGTAGTGGCCAAACGTCACGGCCACATGAGAGCCACACAGCTGGGGCCACGGTGCAGCCGCCCGTGGGTTCTGTGCACTGAAAACAGGCGCGTTGGGCACTTGTTGCGTCAGACATTTCAAAAGCAGAGCAGTGCTGGACTCAGACCTGTCTTGTGCTGAGGTTCAACAGCATCACTGAGCAAGAGCTGGTGCCTGGGTTCTGACGGTTTCACCCCTCTCCTGCCACCAGACAATGCTGGGCAAAGGGGCCGGTCACCCCTGCTGGGGCTCTGAGGCCTCAGCAAGCCGCAAACCCTGCGGTCAGAGCCGCCAGGAGGGAGCCGCTTATTACAGCCTGCTCGGGGACCAACAAGACTTCACTCGCTGCCAGTAACTGTTCCGGAACTTTCCCTAGAACCAAAGTCACTTATTAAAGCTTAATAAAAAGGCAAGGTTGACTGCAGTTGGTGAGAGGGAAGATGTGCTACAAGTCCTCATGCCCTAGACGTTCGTTAAAACACCGTCGTCCCATAAATCTCACTTATTTCCAATTCGGCAGCAACTGATCCCAAGTTACAATAATGATCCCAGGTTCGGCTGAACACGTCTTTCAAGCAATCCTCCTGGGTGAAAAATAGCAGAAACCTGGCTGCTTCAGGTCCCTCGTCCCCAGGCTGCGCCATTCCATTTTGTGTCTAGTCCTGGTAACGGAAAGAACCGAGTCATGATGACTCCCAGGTGACCCCTCAGAGAGGGACCTCAGCAAGGCAACCAAGGCCTAATGGCAGCCTCTTCCGCCCTTGGCCATGGAAGATTCCAGAGCGTCTCTACTAAGTCACCAGTCTTTCCATCGGCTCATCCCAGGATGAACCCACAGGGAGTTTCCTGAAGAGGTCACCTTTTCTCACCAGGGGCTTGGACGGGCAAGGGCCAGTGTGACGTGTGCCACTTGTTCTGAAGGCAAATGCTATGCTCAGTCGCTGAATTTGATAAATCATATTATAAAATTTAAAAACAAACGTTTTTTTAAATGGAATGGCCCGCTCTTGTGGCGCAGAGCATGGGGAGGGGAAATGCTCTGGCTTGCAGCAGAACGGAGCCCGGGGGAGCTGCGCCCACACACCCTCTGCGTCATGCGCTGCTTCCTGCGCCACCGGGGGCGAGACCCAAGCCCTCGCCAGCGGGCCTCGGAGGGAGGCACGTCACCAAGGTTAGACGCCGTCTCGCTCCAATGTGCGAACCTCCGTTTCCCTTTCTTTTGAGGCTGAGACAATTCTTTCAAGAATGAGCCACGGGAGTGGCAAGACTATAGGATTATCTGAGTGTGGAGCTGGGGAGCCCGACAACTCCAGAGGCCCGTGGCTTCTGTGGGTTGGCAGGTGGGTGTCAGGCAGGGGAGACACGTCCCCTGTGTTACCCGTCGCAGCCCTGCTCAGTGAGGAGGGTCAGGGCAGGGCTGTGGTTCACTGTAGGCCTCTGGTAATCGAGGTGCATTCTGCAGGGAAAGAGAGTATTGGCCTGGCTCCAGATTACCAACTGCAGAGAGATGAACTTTTGTTGGGAAGGGAGACGGCGCTGCAGCTGTGTGTGCACATGGGCAGAGGGGGGGGCTCAGCTGGCTCAGGGCAGCCTGGGGAGCACGAGGAAGCCCCTCCATATCTCTGCAGCTCAGAGACCCCTGAACTCAGGAGTAGGAGGTGCCGAACGGCGGGTCTTTGGGAGGCTTGGGAGGTTCTCTGCCAACCAGTGGCCAGCTCCCAGCTCTTCCCATGCGCGTAGAGTGGTTTGGAGATATTTGGGGAGGAAAATCGTGCACCACGGGCCTGGGTGTCCAAAGGCAGCAGAAAGATCCTGTGTGTGAGAGAGCTTGATGTATGTGTGTATAAATCTGTGCCCATACAAGTGAGCTGTCTCTTCTGCTGTGGCCACCTGCTGGCCATTCCTGGGGCTGTGGGTCAGTGTGGACCCTGGGATCCAGGGGTCTCTGTCTTTCTGAGGGCTCCTGTTGAGGAAATAAGGAAATGAAGGCTCACTTAAGGGGGCCTCGGGGTTGGTGTTCTTTCTGCTTTGGGAGGCAGCCAGGATGCTCTGGGCCAGGGTGCCATGGAAACGTGCAGGACTTTGGTACCTTTCCCAGGAGTTCCACAAGCTCCAGGTCATGGGGCCAGCTTCTGTGTAGCTTCTCAGGATCCTCAACACTGAACAGCAGGTAACAGCCAGGAAGACCTGGCAGCTTCTGTTGGGATGGGGCATTTGGGCCAGGTAAGGTATAGGGAATGGAGATGCACTTGTAATAGTTGAGGACCCCCCCCTTTTCTCATGAGGCTAGCAATGTAAGTAACAATTGGAGACATTTACAGAAATGGGGGGGGGGGGACAGAATTTGCTATGGTCATACACTGTTCACACGCATGGACAGTCAGAATGCTAATTACAAGCTGGCTATACTTTCAAACTTTATGAACCTGTTTGGGGCTATTTTGTATAAATAAGACTGCTTTTAGGAAAAACATTTACCAATTAACTTTATTTTAAATACATGAGTTTTCCTTGGGTGTTAAAAAAAAAGAAAGAAAGAAAGAAATACAGGTGCATTCAATGCAGAGTTCACACAGCTCTTTTTGCGTATATAATGCTGTCCCTGCTGTTTTAATTGAAATTTGAACCAAGTGAGGAACCACTGTCGTTGAAAGTCCCCGGTTTTTAGGATGCCAGCAGGGCCACCCTGAGTCCCTTCCTGCTTCCCCAATGTGTGGTACCTAATGCTCCGGTTTTGGTGTTTTCTTTCTGGCAACTCAGTAAACAGAACAATACGGGGCTTTAAAATCATCCAGACCTCGGGTTGAATCCAGGAGCCATGTTTTGTGGCCCTGGAAAGGCATTGGCCGTGACGCACTAATAGGACTTACCTATCATTTTACTTTTATTAAACGAAATCATGTATGCAGAACACCTAGCCCACAACCTGATACTGCGTAGGCATTCAGAAAGTGACTGTTCTTCTGTCTTAGTGCCTTCGTTGACACACCGTGTCCTCCGGCCTTCTGTTGAAATCGCCTGCATCCTTTTTACAGGGCTAGTCTACACGGAGCCTTCCTTACTGACCTGAGCCAGCGCCATTTGTTTCCTTGAAGTATCCAAGAATACTACCTTGTGCTCCAGCCCAGATGTCATTTCTCCTTCTCTTCTACCCCGTGTCTCCCCAGCTGCATGGAGCTGCTTACCTTCAGGCAGCCCCTGTCTTTACCCCTCTCTTGCCAGAGCATTGCCCGCCCCAAGCCTGACCCAGAAAGAGTGCTTGTGACAAACTTGTAGAATGGCTGTGTTTTGAATTACTGAATGAAGCTGAGGCCACCCTGGTGTGTTGTGGGCTGCAGGGCTTCAGACCTTTCCCTTGCCAGGCTGCTGTGGGTGGCTGATTAGTTGCAGAAAGAGAGAGAAATTACAAAGTGCTTTTCGTGGCGACTTAGAGCTGAGGGCATCATGGTCTAGAACCCCCAGCAGGCCTTTTTGACCCTTCAGCCTGTTGTTGCTGCAGCGTATCAGCTGGGCGTAAGGCTGCAGAAGTGTAGTGTGGCACAAAGGAACCTTCTAGGCTGATGGAAACGGTCTGTATCTTGATTAGGGTGGCGATTAGGTGGACACGTACATTTGTCAGAACTCATCAAACTGTGGGCTTCAGATCGGAACATCCTGGAATGGCCTCCTCCGGCGGCACAGAGAACAGAGAAGGGAAATACTCTGCTTTGCAATATGGTTTGCTTTAGTCTCTGGAGGAAACTATACGTAAAAACCAGGTCACTAAAAAACAGCAACAAAAGCATGTGTCCCAATCAGACAGGTTGGGCACCGGGGCCCTGTCCTGGTCTTGCCGGGGTTATGTCTCTGCTGCGGTCACGGGAGATAGCATTGAGAAGTGTAGCTAAAGCCAGCATGTCACAGGATTGCTCGGGGAGGAAAAGGCCAGAACGGCCTCTGTGTTTGTTGCACTGTAATCCTGTAAGCCCTGAGCTGGGCCTCAGTCGTAGGTGCCTCCTCGTCTTCTCCCCAAAACTTCACCCGAGCCTTCCTCTGAAGACATCACAGCTAAGCCTCGAGTGGCCACCAGAGATTAATGTAAAGCCCAAAGCCCCTCCAACTTGGGTACCCATGGTCATAGCATAGTAACAACATTTACGATAGCCCACAGGCAAAAGCAAACCGGAGTCCATCAACAGATGAACGGATAAACAAATGTGGTGCCTGCGCAGCGTGGAATATTATCCAGCCTCAAAAGGGAAAGAAATACTACGTTCATGGATACGTACTAAGCCACAGAGGACCCTTGAAGACAATAGGCTGAAGGGAAATGAGCCAGACATAAAAGGACACCTTCTGCAGGGTCTCACTTAACATGGGATACCTAGCGTTGTCCGATTCATAGAGGCAGAATGTAGAACGGTGGTTGCCAGGGGTGCGGGGGATGGAGTAATTATTTTTTAAGTAAGGAGCTTCGATTTGGTAAGATGAAAACGGGTAGCAGTGATGGTTATACAGTCGAGAATGTACTTACTGCCATTGAACTAAACACTTAAAATGGCTAGGATGGTGAGTCTTATTTTATATAGAGAGATATATGTATATATGTATACATACATACATACACACACCCGTATATACGTATATATTCTTCCCCAATAAAAATCTAAGGCCTGAGCCTGCCCTCTATCCCCCTTAAATTTGAAGATCTCATAGGTCAGATGTGCTACTTGGCTGAGGACTTGGTTTTTGGTACTTAAAGGTGGAGAAAACAGAGGCTTTCTCTGACTTCCAACCTCTTTCTTAGGATCTGAGTGACGTCACTTTCCGTGACAAGCGTCTTTCCTCAGTGCCCAGGGAAGGTCCTTCTGTTAAGACAAAGGCACAGTCACACTCCTGGCTGACTTGATTTCCTCGTGTTGACTCCTTCCGGCAGCCTGGGACCTCAACCTGACAACCAAGGGGTGAATTTCACTCTATCGCTCCAGCAACTCTCAGCATCATAATTGGGGTGACCCCGTCCTCGAGACCCAGGGGGCTCCGAGCTGCAAAAATCAGAGCACATTCTTTGGATGGAAGCCTGGCTGTCGGGGTGGGCTGGCTCGTGGCCTATAATTCAGAGTGACACTCGGGCACTTGTCACAGCAGGGAGCCGGGTGCCTGTGCTATCAGGGCCATGTCAGCCCCATTGCACACAGGGTGGGGGGTGTAAAGGAGGCCAGCCCCCCCACCTTTGCACGGAGCCCGCATTTGATGTGTTCTTGGAATGGCACAGCCTTCGCCCCTGACCACCACCCAGCTCTCACCGGCAACACTTTGCTCATTCAGAGGAGAGAGAGAGCTCGCCTTGGGGGCAGCGGGCTGATGGGAGCTGCTGACCTTTGTGTTTGCAAAACAAAGCCCAAATTTTAAGTCGAGATATCATCCTATAAAGGTTTGTTGCAATCAAACCTTTAGGAGAACAAAGAGGATCTGTCTAAAACGCGCCAGCCCGAGCTATGGAAAGGGATCGCACAGTGTTTACCCAGAGGTTGATGGCGATAAATACAAGCCACACACCATACAGAGGGAACAGTGACATGCTAAGAGGAACCTCTAGCTTCTCCACTTGCCTAATGAAATAGTGGAAAACGAAACAGACACATACACACACACACACACACACACACACACACACACACACACACACCCTTCTCTAGGCTTCGTGGGGAGGTCTGCTCTGCACCAGGCTCGTGCCCCCTTCTGTTCTCTGCACAGACCTGCCTGTATGCGCTCTGCGCTTGTCCCAGACCTCTGGATGTCCCCTTCTAGAAATCAGGCTTTGGCCTTCCTCTCTGCTTTGGTCTTCCTCTGCTTTGGCCTTCCCCTCTGAGTTCCCTCCCAGAGCCCTTGAAGTGAGTTCAGTTGGTAACCATGTCCGCCACCGCCCTCCCTGAGTGCAGGCCTGCAGCCTTCCTGCCCCTGGCTTCTTCCTGGGCACTCTGTGGGCTCCGGGGAGGGGGCTGCTCCCCCATTGCTGGGAGGGAAGGGCATTTAAAGGTCTTTAGGACATGTCTGAATATGTCACAATGAACCCCACTATTATAGAGTTGTAATGCACTAATAAAATTAATTAAAAATAAATAAATAAGACAGGCGTGGTGGTGCACGCTTGTAATCCCAGTACTTGAGAGGCTGAAACAGGAGGACTGCAGGCTCATGGCCAGCCTCAGGTACTTAGTGAGGTCCTCTGCAACTTAGTGAGACCCTGTTTCAAAATAAAGAATAAAAAATAGGGCTGGGCGTGTAGCTCGGAGGTAGAATGCCCCTGGGTTCAATCCCCTGTAGTGAAAGAAAGAGAAAGAAAGAAAGAAAGAAAGAAAGAAAGAAAGAAAGAAAGAAAGAAAGAAAGAAAGAAGAAAGAAAGGCCTTTAGGAAGGACGAGTAACTTCATGTGCTGCTAGGGATAGAATCCAAGGTCTTGCACATACTAGAAAAGCACTCAACCACTGAGCTACACCCCCTGCTCTCTATTTTATTTTGAGACACAGTCTCCCTGAGTTGCCCAGGCTGGCCTTGAACTTGCAATCCTCCTGCCTTAGCCTCCTGAGTAGCTTGGATTACAGACCTGCGCCCCCGTGCCTGGCACAAGTAACTTCTTGATTGGGTTTGAGCGTAGGTTCCCGAGGTAGGCAGAAACACGGATTCCGTGTCACTTTCTGTGGAGCAATTACACACAGGCATCTCCAGGCAGGCAGAGGGGGTGTCTTGTTGAACCACTCATGCCCCTCAGTGTCAGCTGTGTTCATGCTCTGAATGCAGACCTGTAGCCACCAGGAGTTCGCTGTTGGCTGATTTTGGAGCACAGAGCTAGGGGACTGCAGGAAGCCTGGCGCCTCATCTGGGTATCTGGGAAGCATTGGTCCATAGACTCTGCCAAGATTCGGGGCATTCGGAGGCTGGCCACCACAAGAAACTGCATTCTGATGGGAAGCTGGAGAGGCAGGTCTTGGAAGAGAGAAGAGACACACACACACACACACACACACACACACACACACACACACACACACCTAATCAGAGAAGGAAGGGCTGGCTTCTCAGGAAGCTCGCTGGGTCCTTGGGTTGATATTTTGGGCTGCTGAAGTCAGCCCAGAGGATGTCAGAATTTATGGGTTAGACTTCATAATGGTAGGAAACACTCCCCGGAAACCATGGAGATTGGTCCACAAAGAAGAAGGAGGCTGTGGTCTGCCAAGGAAAGTCACTCTGGGCGCACCCAGTGTACCTGGAGGCCTCACTTCCAGGGTGAGAATCGAGTGGATTCTGGGCTGGACCCCAGCTAACTCGGGGGAAAAACAGAGACCAGAAAGGAAAAGAGAAGCTTCTGCATCTGTACCACCAGCGGAGGCAGAATGAGGACGGAACCCAGGTTTCTCCCAACACCCAGGCCAGAAGTCCTTCGACATGCCTGCAACAGGATTCTGAATGAGGGACAGAGCGCTTTCAATGGACTCTGCGTTTACACTCAGCTGGCCAGCGATGCTGCTGCTGCTGCTGCTGCTGCTGGACCAGGACCACATCCTGAGAAACAAGCATGCGTGACATCAGCTTCACTCACGGGGGCCCTATGGCCTCTGTGGGAAGCGACATTCCTGATTCCATATCATATCCCCTCTGTCCACTCTTGCTGGGTTGTATTTTCACTGAGGTGTCTAAAAGAATTTAACATAGACCCTCAACAAGGAAACTAGCCATCACCTGTGTCAGCTCCTTGCTCTCCTGACCTCAGGCTCTCTCTCTGGCATGCAGGAAGCCAGACTCACGATGAAAATGTGTGTTTCAGACACTCAGAGGGTGTGCTTCTGGCTTTGGGGGGCAGTGAACGTCAATGATCTTTGCTTGTGGGAGGGACATATTGGGGAATATGTCACTTACTTCCCTGAACTGCTGCTGGACTACCTCTAGTGCCCAGGGACTGTCCTCAGCATTTGTGGCGACATGACAACTTGTGCCACTGATGTCTCAAAATAAGAGGTCCTCCGTGGCGTGATTGTCCAGATCTCTGCCTCTTCCATCAGTTCTCTCTAGCCAGGAATCCTCCCCCAGAGTTTCACAGCCCAGGATGAGAAAAGAGCCAACAGGACCTCTGAGAGGCTGGCAACACAAGTGGGGACCACCGCATGCATGCCCCATATCCTGCTCTCTCTTTGCCAACCATCGCTCAGACCAAAATTCAGAATTGCTCTTAAAAAAAAAAAATACAGATTGACTCTAAGATTGATGATCTGAATTGTAATTCAAAGCAAACTTTTCAAACTCTTCAAAGGTTAGAAATGATAATAGCAGCAAGAAGCTTTGGGTAGAAGCTTGTCCTAGTCCATTTTCTGTTGCTATAACAAAATACCACAGACTTGGTGATTTATAAAGAAATGAGGTTTGTTTGGGCTCACAGTTATGGAGACTGGGAAGTCTAAGAGCATGGTGCTGGCATTTTCTCAGCTTTTGGTGAGGGCCAAGTCTTGTGTCATTACATGATAGAAAAGCAGAAGGACATGCAAGGGGCAGACTTACTTTATAACAGCCTGCTCTCAAGGTAAGTAATCCAGTCCCACAGGAAAGGCACTAATCCTTCTTAATGACTATTCATCTCCTAAAGATTCCACATTCTAACATTGCCACAATGGCAGTCAAATTCCAACACGAGTTTCAAGGGGGACCGACCACAGCAAAGCTGATCAGAGCTGAAGCAACGGCAAAACTCTACAGTTCCGCATGCACCCTCAGGGAGCACAGCAAGCCGAGGCTGATTGGTGTAGGGGTGGTGAATCCTTCACCTGGGGATAATGCTGGTTTCAGCCCCAGGTGTCTCTGTTATGTTAAATTCTGTTCAGTTTATTGGGAAGTACACAGCGTACTTCAGGATGCTTTGTCTTTTAAATGGCTGAAATGTTTAGTCCTCGTTTAAGATTGGACTGGAAGAAATAAGCTTCACTTATCTCAAAAACATGTCTGAACGTGAGGGGAAAAAAATGACGCTTTCACTAATAACCCTGGCAGATTCCGTTGACAGTGTATGGTTCGTATTCTATCTCTTTTTTATTCCTTCACACATACATTGCTTCTCCTTGTTCTTTTTCCAACATCTACTTGGTGGTGTTCTCCACAGTACACTCCAGTCACTCAAAAATACGTGTGTCCATACTCCAGCTTCCTGTTCAACAACCTTTGTCCATTACATCCTCCTCTCTCAACTTCCTACATCCTAAAACAAAATCCTCTACTTTCTCCTCAAACCTGCATCCTCTTCTGCACGTCCTTGGTCTCCTGGCTGGCCTCACCAGCCCCCAGCTATGCGAGTCGTCTCGGAACTCTTCCCCCTTTGTAAGTTCTTACCCCTTTGTAAGACCGTAATGTCAACCTCAAATTAAGCTAATTGTACACGAAAGTGACCATGAACACGCTTCGTTTTAGTCTGCTCTGTGCCCTTTGAGAAACTTCCCTTTCCCACTTTCAAGTCTCTTTATTTATTTATTTTTTATTGATAATGAGGATTGAATCAGGGGGTGGGGGGGATTTCTACCTCTGAGCCACACTCCCATCCCTTTTTATTTTTTGTTTGGAAACAGGGTCGCTCTAAGTTGCTGAGGCTTGCCTCAGACCTGCGATCCTCCTGTCTCAGCCTCCTGAGTACTGGGATTGCAGTACTGGATGTACTAACATGCCCAGCTCCACTCCCAACTCTTAAAGTAGCATGGTTTGGAACCAGCAGAGCTCCTCCACCACCCAAGGGAGGTTATGAGGCTGACTTCTCACTCTCCCATCACTCAGACATAATACCTGGGCCAGAGAAGGGCACCTCACCCACACAGGGCCAAAGTCTTTACAAAAGCAGACAGGAAATATAAACAAACAAATAAAATTTAAAATTCAATCTCTCAGTCACAGGAGTCCATTTTCAAGTGCTTAATGGCCACATGGGATTAATGGCTACCATATTGGACAGTACAGATGACAGAGCACTTCCACCATCGCAGAAAATTCTACTGGCCGGTGCTGGTCCACACCCCTTTCATCCTGAACACTTTTCTTTCCCGGTCCTCTCTGAAGTCTCCCTCCTTCCCAGTGAGTCACAAAGACCTATCCTTGCATCCCAAACCTCCTCTCCGGCAGCATAGAACTTGGTACTGCTCTAAGCGTACGTGAGAACATTGAACCCTTTGGGGTGCAGTAGATGGTAGATGGGAAGCCAACTCAAACTAACTGAAGCAAAAAAGAAAATATGTTCCCTCTTGTCACTGAAAGGTTCAGCAGTCGCTTCAGCACAGCTAGATCCCATAGTTCATGTGATGGCAGGATTCCTCCCGGTCTGTCATCTGCTTCTCTCTGTGGCCGGCTTCATTGTCTGCTCTATAGATTGTTTCCTCCCCATGCCCAGGGAAGGCAGCAGGAGCCAGGCCAGCCTACAACATCCCAAATGAAGAGCGTTTTCTAAGTTCCTATGTTAGATCTCAGGCATCTGGATCCGTTTGGGTCATGGAGCCTGAAGAGCTCATTTTGGCCAGAGGGCTAGAACACACTGACTTTCCTAGTCTGGGCGCATGTTTACCCAGATGGTGGGTCAGAACACGCAAGCTGTATCTCATGGGCTCTACCTGGGGACTATTCTAGTATCAGATGAAGGGGGAATGGATACCAGACAGGCAATTCTATTGGGAACTTTCTCACCTTCTTCATTTGATAATAAACTCCTGGGTGCCTGGCAAAGTGTCTCATCAGATGCTCAGTGTGAATTTGGTACATCAATGGATGAGAAGTGAACCGATGGATGGATGGATGGGGGGAGAAGCAGATGGTCCCCAGAATGGGTGATCATCCACCTAGGCTGGGGCGAAAGGTGAGAGGAGAAAACCAGGTCCCAGACCTCAGGGGACTCACATCCACGCTCCAGAGCCTCCTTAAGGGTGGGTCCAGCCCTTGGCCAAACCCAGCTCTGCCACCCCTCCCAGCCCCGGCACAGAGCTGAGCGCCCAGGCAGGCCTGGTTGCTGAGCTGCAAACCTGGCAGCAGCTCAGTACATCTCTTTGTTTTATCTGGACGGTAGGAGCTGGCCAGCAAGGGCCGACGATTCTGGGTGTCTGAGGCAGGCGGCAGCTCTCCCTGGACCCCTGGCCTCAGACCCAGCACATTCACCGTCCCTGCTCAAGCCCCTCACAACTGAAAACATGCTCTTAAATAAAAAAGTCCAAGCCAAGAAACCACATAAGCAGTCTCCCCACAGACAGCAGCGGGGCTGCCTTGTGCAAGAGGGTTTGTGGATCTTGGCCCCCTGTCCAGAGCCCGGGAAGCAATAGGTGTGTCTTCCAAAAGTTCCTCTTTTCTGGCAGTGGCCACACTGCTGGAACTGTCTTACAAACTGAAGAATTCATCCTAGGAGGTAATTAGCACTCCTGGGAGGGGCCGGGGTGCAGGTGGCATATGACTCTGTCCTTGCTGTCACATCAGTGGCCTTGGGAGGCAGCATTAAGGCATCTAAAGGGCTCAGACAGGCAACCAGGGTGGCGGCGGTGTTTTCTTTTGTTTCATTCTAATTTCTAGTCCTGTAATCTCTTCGTCTAAAATAGCCTCTCGGAATTTGGCAATCATCTTTCTTCCCTGGTTAGTCCTTTTTCCATCCTTGCTTAATTGCATCTTTCTCTGTGCGTGTGTTTATTAAGGAACAAAAGTGAGCTAGGCATTTAGAGGACTTATTTCAGTCCCAGTGGACCGTCCGACTGGAAGAGTGGACGCCCAGGGCAGCTTCTGTGGATGAGAGGGCGCAGTCTGCGCGGGGATTAGCTCTCTGGCTGGCCCCAGGTCTGGTGGGGATATTCTCTCTCTCTTTCTCTTCTCTCTCTCTCTCTCTCTCTCTCTCTCTCTCTCTCTCTCTCTTGCTGGCTCTGTCTCTGGCTCTCTCTGTTGGGCTCTTGTTCGGTTTCTGCAGGGCATGTGCTTTCTGATGGGGGCAGCCAGCTTTCGGGTGGATTATTCAGAGAACTGCTGAATCTCCAGCTTTCTGGCCTTGGCCTTTTCTACAAAGCACGTGCTGTCCTTAGGGCTTGTCAGCATTTGGAAGGAGACAGTCCCCAGGGAGCCAGCGTCCAGCTTCTTGTCCTTCCTGATTCCCAAGGATGGAGGCAGAGAAAGCACCAATCCTTCAGGGACACTCCCCAGCCTGAGTCCTCGGGGGGCCTTGCCTGTTCTTGGCTACCAAGTTGTTCAGCCCCCAAGGAATTGAACTTAGAAGATGGACTCAGAACAGCGACCCGACACCTCAGGGAGGACCCGGGTCTAGTTCACACTTACATGGTCTTTGCTTGCTTAGATCCAGCCTCTTTGTGACCTTGAGCAAAACATTTCCAACTCTCTTGCCCTGAAAAATTAAGATTGCCTGCATCAGGGTAGACTACCTGCTAGAACAGGCAACCCCCCAAAATTATGGGCTTAATCCAATGGGAGCTTATTTCTTTCTTGGTTTACAGTTTGGGGCAGGTGGACGGGAAGCAGCTCTGCTCCGTGAGCTAGGCATGGACCAAGGTTCCTTTCATAGTATCCTGGCCATCTGGGCCTGGTCCTCCTGTGCAGCAGGCAGCGAAAGAAGAGGGTGAAGAGGGCACCCTGTGATCTAGCCAGACTGGCCCAGAGGGACCGAAATTATTTGCACGCACATTCTGTACACATTGGCAAGAACACCCCAGGTAGAATCCGAGGGGGTTGCCCAGCTGTGGTCCCCAAGAAAGAGGAGGACAGGGACATGGGAGCTCTAACGGCCTCTGCCTCAGAGATGACAATGCAGTGTCCCTCCCCAGGCCGCTTACAAAAGCTCAACATAAAATGTCCTCATTCTTCAAGCACCATGCCCGGCCCCCGAGACTCACAGAGATATTGGTGTTTTCCTACTCGCCCCCCGCCCCCACCCTGGTTATTCCCTTGAGGTTTATGCAAATAACCGACCAAGGCAAGAAATTAAATCTATGTCCCTCACCTCCGAAGTTCTTTATTTCCGTGTTCCTCGCAGTGTAACATTTCATTAGACCTTCCAGATGGGAAAAGAACAAGCAGATTAAAAGTCAGATAGCGCCTAGCAGCCTGCTTCACTGGTTTCGGGGACGGCTGGAGCTTCAAAGCTATTTGGTATTTCCACTGCCGAAAGGCTCCTCGGGAGCAGTTGTGTTTTAATAAATGGCTGCCTGAGTAATTTCCCTCGAAGGAATCGCATCTCGGATGTGTGCGCGCTCCTGGGGGAGGGCGGTCTGCTCCCTCCCAGTGCTCCGGGTGCCCGTGCAATGTGGACTGGAGGCTGGGGGCCCGAGGAGCCCGTGGAGTCCGCCCACCCTGTGCTGGTGAGGTTAGTCCCAGCCTCTCCAGGGCTCTGCGGGGCCGCTGGACAGGGGGAACGGAGCTGGAGCCCAGCTGGGGGTCTTGACCACACTTAAGAGGAAGACAGCTAGTCCAACCAGTCTGAACCGACCTTTCAAGGTCAAGGGGAGACACTTTAAGACTCAGGGAGAATTCCTTCGTGTGTGTGTGTGTGTGTGTGTGTGTGTGTGTGTGTGTGTGTGTTACTTGTCATTGAACCCAGGGGCATTCTACCTCCAAGCTACACCCCCAACCCATTTTTATTTTTTATTTTTTGTCTTGTTTTGAAACAGGGTCTCACTAGGTTGCTGAGAGTCCTGCTGTGTTTCTGAGGAAGTCCTTGAACCTGTGACCCTCCAGTCTCAGCCTCCCAGGGTGTGGGATTACAGGCCCTGCTGAATTCCCTCCTTTCAGGTCCCTTCGGAGGTGGGCAGGCGGCCTGGTGGGTGGGGCAAGGAGAGAGGGACCAAGGAAGGCCCCATCTGGCCTGTCTCCATCGGTGGGAGAGAAGAGGGGCTCCAGGACCATGCTGAGGAGGGTTGGCCATGTTCACTTTCATGTTTCTTACTGAGCCCAGCAAGGGGCCAGGTATAGCCTGAGCTGAGACCCAGCAGCAAGCAGACCTGGCAGTCAGAGATGGAGGGTGCTGAGAGCAGGACTCGAGAGCCACGTTGCCCGGCCTCAAATCCTGGCTCTGCCACTTTCTAGCTGGGTGACTTTGCGCAAGTCACGTGACCTTTCTGTGCCTCCGAATAACAGCTGTCTCGCCCAGTGCTCATGTAAGATAAACGAGTCAGTCTCTCTAATGAAGGCTCCATGCAACTGAGAGGGGTCCCCAGATCAGGAAGGGCTCAGATATGACAAATGATGTGGCACCCCACCATGCCCGTGGAAAGCAAAAGAGGGGTGTGCGTGACATCACAGTGGAATTCTGTATAGCCTCCTTCTGGGTAGGAGACCCAGAGGCCGCAGGGTGAGGAGGCCATGGCATGCTGCCCCTCGAGACGGGTCACTTCCCATGTGGCCCAGGAAGGGGGGCCAGCTGGTCCCCTCCTCCAGCAGGAAGAACTGAGCCCCTTGTATCTGGCCCCAGAAGGCCATCCCAATGGTGCCAGCCTGGCATCTGACACCAGAGTCCCCCAGCTTCAGGCGGGGACCACGGCTTTATACGGACTCCTCCCTCCCCCCCAGGCCAGACCCCTGCAGCACCCTTTGTTGAGCCCCAGACAGTGGGATCAGCCCTGCTCTGTGCTCCCCCTCTGTAAATGGGCCGCTTGTGCCGGCAGACTGGGCTAAGCCTAGAGCAGATGGCGTCTCCCTCGCTCGCTCACCGGGGGGCTGCTGCAGCTGAGATCTGCCCACACGTAGCTCCCAGCACCCATTCAGGGGCCCTGACCCTGTCGTCCCCAGTGCTGTGAAGGCTCTCAGTCCCCGCCCTCAGGAGACCCTGGTGCTGAGCTCGGTATAACCATGATCTGCACACCAATGGCTGTGGGTAGGGAATGTGAGCAATGGGTATCAGTAGGGCTTCCGTGCAGGAAACTGGTAGGATTGGCCAGTTGTGTGTGTGTGTGTGTGTGTGTGTGTGTGTGTATAGTGTTTTGTTTTGTTTTGTTTTGGGGAGCATGGTATGTGGTCAGGCACACAGGACCCTGCAGAACAAAGGCTAGAAGGCATGGGGGCCAAAGGATGAGGCTGCAGAGTAACCTAGAGTCACCAGGAAGGCTTCCCGGAGGAGGTGGGACCCGAGCTAGAGAAGGCTTGACTCACTTACAGCAGGATGTCACATTCGCCTGTCCCTGTTGCCCAGAGTCTTGGATGAGGCCCAAGGCTGAGCACGAAAGGTCTGCAGCACCCCCACATTAAAAAGAGGACCCAGACAGCCCCAGGATCCCCCTGAGCTCCCCAAGCCAAGTTAGAAAAGTCTTGAGACTGACCACAGGGAATAACAACGCTGAGAAGCAAGCTGGCCAGGAGGGGGCGTCGTGGCTCTCTCCCTCCCCGCCCTGGGGAGGTGCTCCCACCCCACCCTCTCAACTGAAATCAGCCCTCCATGGGGCCTGGCTATGTGACCACCCGGGTGCCTTAAACCTTTGAGTACGTAAACCTCTCCACGCCTCAGCTTAATAAAAGTGCCCCCCCCCAGGTGTGTCCTGGGGATGTAGTTGCCGAGGACAGCCCTCAGTTCAGTGCCAGCTCAGAGGAAACGCTCGGCCAGTGTCCACTTTCTGTAGTTGCAGCTGCAGTAACCGTAATGGAAGCAGCACCCCAAAGTCACCCCAGAAAGCGGGTTGGGTTGGACAGAGGGAGTTTGAAGGGAAGCAGTGGTTAAAGAAATCTTGTTCCTGCTGATATTCCCCGAGTCCAGATGCAGAAAGTCTGCAGTGAGACCTTCTGAAGGCCTGGAGCGGGAAGGCTTCTAGGAGAAGGCGGTGTGGAGTAAGGCTTTGAGTGCTGGAGAGGCGGAGACCCCCCAGTAGGAGAAGAAAGTGGTCTGAGGACCTGTGCACATTGCCACCTGCTTCTTGATCTCGTCCTCTCCCTCGGGGCAGTTCAGCTCGGTGGACATCGGTGGAGCCCTCAGTATGCCCAGCTAGGGGCCCTAAGGACAAGGACAGGGATGGAGTCTGCCCTCAAGGAGCTGCCGGCCCCATGGGGTTAAGGGCAAACGTGCTAGAACGTCAAGAGGATATGGCTGTTGCTGAGTCGGAGGGTATCACAGGGTCCAGAAGAGGATTCAGCTCAGCCCAGGAGCCCTGTAAACACAAACACACACTATTAAACACAAACACACACTATTAAACACAAACACACATGCACCCCCGCACATGCACAGACACAGACACAGGCATGCACACCCTCCTCCCACACTATCTTCACCCCCAAACCATTTCTCCTTCTATGCGAAGGTCGAGCTCTACACCCGCTTAGTTAGATGGCGCCACGTGAGTCTCTTTGGCCAGGGACAGGAGAGCAGAAAAGACACTGGGCCCTTCCAAGTGAGAACTTTAAGAGCCAGAATGTGAGTCCCCGGGGCCCCTTTCCCTTGGCCACAGAGACCAACAGTGCCCAGGCGATGACCACTGTGGCAGCGGGGGTCCTGGAGAAAGGATGACGGGGAACAGGCCCCTGTGACCAG
>PVLC010026514.1:0-22597 GCA_004027655.1 Graphiurus murinus | reverse complement strand
GGGGGGGGGATCTGACCCCACCTCTTAAATCTGGACAAACTAATACTGCTTAACTGTCAGAACATGGAATATGTGGCCAAGTTTGGGACCTAGGATTTAAAACACTAGCAGCTTTCATTTTCCTTGGAATACATGCTCTTGAAACCTATCTGCCATATTGTACAGAATTATAAGTAGCCCTGTACAAAGGAACACGTGGAGGGGAACAAGACCCTGAGTATGCTCCCAACTTAACAGCCAGTGAATAATCTCTCTTGAAAGTAAATTCTCCAGACCCAGTCGAATCACTCCAATTGTATTCACCAAATCCTGCCAAAAGTGCTTATTCATGAACAAAGTAAAGACTGGAGACGTAGCCTTGTGGTAACATGCTTATGTGGCATGCATGAAGCCCTGGGTTCAATTCCCAGTACTACACACACACATACAAGTGAACAAAATCAATGACTGTCTTGCTACCAACCTATTGAGGTAACTGGTTATGAAGCAACAGATAATACTCAACACAGTAGAAATTTTAATAATTTTTTTTTTTTGGTACTGGGGATTGAACTCAGAGGCATTCTACCTCTGAGCTATACCCCCAGCCCTATTTTTTATTCTTTATTTTGAAACAGGGTCTCACTAAGTTGCAGAGGGCCTCACTAGGTAGCTGAGGCTGGCTGCGAACCTGGATCTTCCAGTCTCGGCCTCCCAAATGCTGGGATTACAAGCGTGCACCACCACGCCCGGCTAATAACTTTTTTAAAAAGTCTAGTCTGAATGCAAATGTGATGACTGAAGAATTTGGTTCCACATTCACCTTTGACTTTTGTAGGAAAAATGTACTGAGAGCACCTATCCATACCTAGCCCTATTCTAAGGATGGAGTAAAAAGCAAGGGAAGAGTGGGTTGAGAGACTAGAGTGGCTAAGTTACAATCACAAAGTCAGAAATTCAAATGTTAACATGGATAGATTGGAATTACAAATTCAGGGTGTACTTGATCACTGGACTAGCTCTAGATGAATTTTCAATTTCACCAAATATTGAGAATGGGGTGCTTTCCTCTATTTCAGGAAGGGTTGACCAGGAAGAGTAGTTCAAATGAATTAGACAAGTGCCACTTTCCTGACAACAAAAGGCAGGCCCAGCTGAGGAAAATGATGGTTGGAAAAGCAAAAACAAAAACAAAAAACCCTCTTCCTCACATCTTAGTCCATGTTACAAAGATTATTATTTAAAAAAAAAAAAAAAAAATCTGGGAGCCGAGTATGGTGGTGCATGCTTGTAATCCCAGTACTTGGGAGGCTGAGACAGGAGGATTGCAGGTTCATAGCCAGCCTGAGCAACTTGTGAGGCCTTCCTCTACTTAGTGAGACCCTGCTTCAAAATAAAAAAACAAAATTGAGCTGGGGGCACCGCTCAGAGGTAGAATGCCCTTGGGTTCAATCCCCAGTACTGAAGAAAAACAAAAACAACAACAACAAAACACTACTATTCTGTGAATCAAAAGCAAGCAGTAACTCTTCTCTCTGTAATTTTTAGTAGAAAACAATTACTCCATCAATCCCCACCAACACAAACACATCATTCCCATTAGAATACAAACATGCTGTATTTCCCATCTTGAATGAAAACAAGGCAAACTTCTACGCTACCACCACCACACGCTCCTCCCCCTACAGCTGCTGCAACTCCTGTCAGTCCACTCTTGCCACAATCTCACCCTCCACTTCAAAACGCTAGTGGTAGTTATGAGGCCCCCTGCTCTGTGCAAGCTCAGCCAGTGGTTAAGTGTACATAAAGCACCAGCAGCACTCAACACAAGCCATCTCGCCAGTCTCCTGGTGAGCAAGCTTCACCTGCTTTCAGAACCTCTCAGTTCTTCCCTTCCACTGCCTGTCACCTGCTTCACAGTTCTCCCACTGGCCTTCTTAGTACCCCAACTTGTGTGTTGTCAGTGCATCTAACTCCACACGTCAAACCCACACTTCTGACTTACATTCTCCCCCATACATTTCTCTATTTTATCTGCCTTGCTTACTCCTCTCTTGCTCTTAACCTCATAAACCTACTGGCTCTACATTCAAAACATACTCCGTGCTGGGCACGGTAGCACATGTCTGTAATCCCAGTACTTGAGAGGCTGAGATAGGAGGATCACAGGTTCGTGGCCAGCCTCAGCAACCGCCTTAGGTCCTCTGCAACTTAGTGAGACCCTGCTTCCAAAATAAAAAATAAAATAGGGCAAGGGGAGGTAGAATGCCCCTAGGTTCAGTTCCCAGTAACAAACACACACACACACACACACACACACACACTGGGTATATGTAATCCTAGTACTCGGGAGGCTGACATAGGAGGTTCATAGGTTCAAGGCCAGCTGCAGCTACTTAGCGAGACCCTCAGCAATTTAATGAGGCCCTGTTCTCACCTAGGAATTTCTCAGAAAGAAATTCTCAGCCACGTGTGTGGTCCCAGTACTTGGGAGGCTGAGACAGAGGATAATAACAAGTTCAAGGTCAACCCAGGCAACTTAGCAAGACCTTGTCTCAAAATAAAAAATTAAAAAGGACTGGGGGTATAATTTAGTTGGAGAGGGTTCAAGCCCTAAAGCCACAAAAACAATGCAATTCTCCCCCAACCCACAACTAATAATCACAAACTCTGGGAGTAGGACAAAAATTCATGTATTAGTAAGTCTTCTAAGTCGGGCATTGTGGTATACACTTGTAATCCCAGTACTTGAGAGGCTGAAACAGGAGGATTCCAGGTTAGTAGCCAGCCAACTTAGTGAGATCCTGTTTCAAAATTTTAAAAAAATAGCCAGGCGTAGTGGTACACACTTGTCATGCCAGTACTTGGAAGGCTGAGACAGGAGGATCCCAGATTCACGGCCAGCCTCAGCTACTTAGTGAGGCCCTCTGCAACTTAGTGAGACCATGTTTCAAAAATAAAGAGTAAAAAATAGGGCTGGGGTTGTAGTTCAGAGGTAAAATGCCCCTGGGTTCAATACCCAGTACTGCAAAATGATGGATGGATGGACGGATGGACGGATGGATGGACGGACGGACGGACGGACAGACAGACAGACAGATAGATACGGCTGGTAGTGTAGCTCAGAGGTAGAATGCCCCTAGGTCAACCCCCAGTATCACACACACATACAAAAGTCTTCCACATCTAACCCCTGCACCACCCACACACACACCTCTCCACTCCTATTCTCTGTTCTCTTATTGTTTGCCTTCTCCCTAGATCACTTTGCCCAGCTACACTGGACTCCTTGTGTTCTACTAACATACTTACAACACTCACACTTCAGGACTTTTTCATTAGTTGCCCCCCTTTCTTGGCAAATTCACACACATACACACACACACAAGATATTCTTGAAATTTCTGTTCAACTGTCCCCTTCTCAATGAGGCCTTCTCTTGCTACCTTACATAAAAATAACTCCCATCCTGACTTAGCATCCTTACTTTGCCCAATTTTTCACCACGGTACTTATGTGTACATACGTGTTTTGTTTACTGACTCTATATTCTACTCTGTAAGCCCTACGTGGGTAGAACCTTGTTTTATGCATGGCTATACTTTGGCCTCCTAGAGAAGAACTTAATGCTCAATAGATATTCAATAAATGTTTATTTTCTGAGGCAATACAAGAAAAGATAAGAGAAAAATTAAGGAGGATCACTTGATGTTATTTAACTGCCAAGATATTTCAGCAGAAAAATTAAAGGAAAACAGAACAAAATGCTGGAAGTTGAAGGAGAATAATGCAGCAGTTGATAGTAAACTTCAGAATAAAACATTTGCTGGGTTAGCAAAGAAAATAGTGAATAGCATGTACAACACCAGAGAAGAGACCTGCTAAGCATAGCCTTCCCCATAAGTGTGTTCATTGGCTATAGCATTACCCTGAAAAGTAAAAAGGAATGGTCTAATAAGATTAGAAAACACCAGATTAAACAACTATAAACAGACTACTACAAGACTTCTAACTTTTAATGTGTTTAATATTAATCTCTGGAGAGGAAATACATGCACATAGTATTTCCCTGCCTTTACTGTATCACCTTTTGTGGTTAGGTATGTGTCTAGGGGTATGTGCACACACATAGCCTCCCTTCACTTTTGTCACTAACAAATTTTTATACATTCTATTGTATTGTCACAATATGCATATTAAATTAATATAGTAATAATGTGTCTGGAAGCCAAAGGATCCCTTTCATTACTATATTTAAACCAATCTTCAAATCCAAGTTTCTGAATACATGAAGGCCAGCTGTCATTTATCTGATTGTTCAGTATTTGCTATACTTTGTTTAGGATATCATCAACACTCCACTTGGGATATAAATTCCTGAAATGTTATTTTCTCCACTCTATTCCTCATCCAATTCGTACTAAATAACTCAATATAAGTCTATAGTATTTGGTGGGGGGAGCCACTGGGGATTGAACTCAGGAGTATTCTACCTCCTAACTATACCCCCAGCCCTGTTTTGTTTTGTTTTTTTAAACAGGGTCTCACTAGGTTGGTAAGAGTCTCACTACTTGCTGAGGCTGTTCTCAAACCTGCAATCCTCCTGTCTCAGCCTCCCAAGTATTGGGATTAAGTTTGCACCATCATGCGAGGCTGCCTATATATATTATGTATGTATGCATGCATGCATGTATGTATGTATGTGTATATATATGTGTATGTATATATATTGCCTTTTTATAGTGCTTTTAAGATTTCAAGTATAGAAACTCAACTTAAAATGAGGTCATTTCTCAATAAACTTATCACAGGTGTAAAACATAGAGCTTTTAAGATTTCAAGTATAGATACTCAACTAAAATGGGGTCACCTCTCAATAAATCTATCATAGGTTAAAAATACGGTTAAGTTGAAAATGCACTTGACACACCTAATCTACCAAACATTGCAGATGAGGAACACTGTATACCTAGGGTATCAGTCTTTTACCATCAGGGTTGAATGACTGGGTAGGAGTTATGGCTAGCTGCTGCTGTCTCCACAGCATCTCTAAGGAGCATTGTATTGCAATATTGCTAGCCTAGGAAAAAACCAAAACTCAAAATCTGAAATACATTTTCTACTGAATGTGTATGTCTTTCACACCACCAAAAAGTCAAAAATTTTAAGTAGGGAAATTTTGAACTCTGTAACAAATGTTCAGATGTAAGACAAACAACAAAATCATGCCAGGCAGCAGCTTTAAGGTCCCTGGAAACTGTACAGTCAAATGATGTATGCTGTAGGATTCCTGATACCTTACTCAAAGCCAAAGAGAAGAAAAAGGAAGTAGAGCCCAAGTCACATCCCTTCCCAGAGGGCCATCTTTTTAACACACCAAAACACAGCATATATACATTTTTACTGAGGAAGTTTGGAAAATTACTTAAGAATAAATTGTGATAAAATTTGGGGTGAATCGACCTCAGTAGCTTTTAAAGACATAGAAAAAGTAAATAGAAGACATCTTTTTCTTTCTACAAATGAGGCAAGACAAACCAAGTGTAAAAGCTAGAGATTTATTGTTATTTTGTGATTAATAAATCATCAAATTAGTTATGACACTGCCCCACACCGTATACTGCCATTCACTAGTACAAAAGTCTTTCAACCAGACTGAGGCATAAGGCAGAAAGAGCAAAGACACATGAATACCATCCTCAACAACCTCCTCTGGTCATGCCTCTACCCTGACCTCTGTAGTACTTGTTTTCCTCACGGGGAAAGTGTCAAAACAGTGCATGGACTGGTGGGCAACCTGGCCTCTTGACCTTTTCTAATAGCAAGCGATTTACAGAAGTAATGAAATTCATCTTGTATTTCCCTTGATTTTATTGGTCTGAACTCACTTTAGGTTACATTAACATTGTATCTCCTGTAACTGTACATGAGAATATAATGACCTAAGAGAATACTGAACCAGAGTCAGCCAAATATATTACTGACCCTGAAGTTATGTTTTAATTGGTCCTAAAGGAATGTACCACCCCAACAGCTTGAGAGTTAGGCAAACAGAACTTCTTTGGGGAAAGAAGAAAAAGGCTGTAGAACAGCCAAATGTACTCAACATTGTAAAAACGGCTCTTTGTTTCTCACCCCAAATGATACTTCATGACTACACTATATGCACAGAAATCCTAACAGAATCTTGGTTGCCAGTATTATTTAGTTTAGGCTGGCCCAATCCAGGATAGATTCCGTCTTACCCCCCTCCCCCACTTCCCCTTCTCTGAGTCTCTGAAAAGCACAATATTTAACTATTTCTTAATAGAACTACCCAAACACTTCAGAAACAAGTGGCTCACAAATCATTTTAAATTCGTGTATTGCCTGTGCATGAGAAAACTGATGAACCCAAAAGATTGGTCTACTTTTGTATGGCAATTAAAAATAACTGAAACATTAACACTTTCAGTAAAAGTAACATTTCAATTACAAATTGTAATGCCTGTTAAACTACCTATGGGAGAAGCTGAAAAGACCTAGGTAAATGCATTTGGGGTATACTATGGTGCTCCTTCAGTCTGCACAAGGATTAAGGTAATTTTTAGTCCATCTGTGAATGTTGAGACAATGTTACATTATGTTGTCTGTACAATTAAATGTCCCTAAACAGATTAACTGGCACTTTTGCTGAGAGATGTTTATCAAAGATGCTGAAGATTCTATACAATTAGGAAATACTAAGCTTTATGAGTATTTCCTTATCTTTTTTTTGGTTATAGGTATTTTGTTCAGATAACCTATCACAGTATGTTTCTAGAAACGCAGTCCCAAATGTGCATACTCTGTACTGTATACAAATAAAGCAAAAACCGTCAGTAGTATAAATCTTACAGCATTTTGTTTGCAAAAATACATGCCAAAGTCACATAAGCAATATTGTACCACAAATTATAGAGCGCAACTGATTTGCTTCTTTTTAATGCTTTTATTCTACATAAATTACTACCATAGGCTAATGTTTAAAAAGCAAATAAATTGGACAGATGCAGGACAAAATCTGTTCACCCAACTATAAAAGGTGATGTTTTTTTAAAAAATTACAATAGATGCGGAAATGTTTGATGCATGCAGTAGCCTTAAATGAAAAAGCATTGATTCCCACTGTTCCAAAAACAAAGAAAAACACAGAAAAACCACACATCTTACTGCACTCCACCTTAAAATGCATCATACTGGGTTTGTTTATAACAGCACAGATTTCCAAGAGTCGAAATGAAATAAAGCAGGTATTTAAAGATTTAAGAGCCGTTATCAAAAATAAATTACATTTTTTCAAGATACAGAAATGCTGCTATGATGGCTGGGAACCCAGTAACCTTTCAATAGCTGCATTGATATCACCTCCTGTTGCTATTAGTGCTTGCAAATTTGCTTCGCGGTTCAAAAACCCCATTGCACTGAGTTGTTCCAGTTGTTGCTGAAATCTGACTTCTGGATTCTGTAGCTGTTAAAGAAAAAGAAAAAGAAAATCAGTATCTAAGGAAAAGCAGCCTGTGTCACATCTAAATAACTTTTAAGACTTTAACTTTTAAAATAATGTATGTTGGTCTACTAAGCTAAAAGCACTGCTTCTCCAGTCATCAAGAATGCAAGTAACAATAAATGCTGGAGAAGATACAGGAGAAAAAAGAACTCATATACTGTGGTAGAAATGTAAACTGATACAACAGAAATCAGTATGGAGTTTCCTCAAAATGCTAAAAACAAAACTACCATATGATCCAGTGATATTACTCCTTGATATTTATCTGAAAGATTTAAAGAATTAAGAATTACTTTAGATACACGTGCATGCCCATGTTTAAAACAGCACAATTCATAATAGCCAAGTTAGGGAACCAGCCTAGGTGTCTGTCAAAAGATGAATGGTTAAAGAAAATATGGTTGTGTAAAGACAATATATATAGCCATAAAAAGTAAAATGTCATTTACAGGAAAAATGGAACTGAGGTCATAATTTTGAGTGAAATATGTTAAGACTCAGAGGGAAAAGTATTGTATGTTTCTCCTTGTATGTGGAGTTTAGAGAGGGGAAAAAAAGAGAGATTCCATTAAAGTAGAAGGGTAACCACTAAGGGAGAGGGAAGAGATGGGGAGAGGGAAGACTAGATACACTACCCTTCTATGAAATTAATCAAATTGTGTTTTTACGGATGCGAGAATAGGCCACAATGACTCACCATCCTGTATAACTGAGATATGCCAATTAAACAAACAAAAGCACTATCGGGCATTGGTGGTGTATGCCTATAATCCTAGTACTTGGGAGGCTAAGACAGGAGGATCACAGGTTTGAGGACAGCCTCAGCAACTTAGCAAGACCCTGTCTCAAAATAAAAACAAAATATGGTTGGAGTCTAGCCACATTTTTTTTTTTTGTACTGAGTTCAATCCTCAGTACAAAAAAAAAATACACACACATACACACACACACATATACATACACACACACACATACATGTAAGACCGTCAACTGTTTATTGTACTTGGTAAAACCTGAAATCAGGATCGTGTAGACCTTAAAATATTTATTTTAATGCAGAAATTTAAGGGAAGCCTATTTTAACAGGTTTGAACTAGCAATCATCTTTGTCTAACGGTACATTCTTAGAAACGCCAGTAAGTCTTTACAGCTGCAAGAACATTATCAAGCCAAGTGTGGTGATACATGCCTGTAATCCCAGTACTAGGGAGGTTTGAGGCCCACCTCAGCAACTTAACAAAATGGTTTTCAAACAAAAATTAAAATAGGGGTGGGGGTGCAGCTTGGAGATAGAGTTCTAAGACCAGTACTCCACTGCACCCCCCCCCAAATAAAAGAGATTAGGAGATCCATATTTTTGAAGTTTATATACATAAGTTATCTAGGAAATGGTGAAGTGGTAGGTGGAATGAGATGGTTAGGATTGTTTTCAAAGTAAAAAAACAAAGACGAAAATATAACTGTACAATTGTGTATCTATATCTAGTTGTCCTGGAGGTATTGAGAATAATCAGTTTCTATTCATCACTGACAAACTTTTATAAAACAAAATCAATTTCAAATGATTTTCAAACAGGCACTTCAAACAAGAATGCACTTTTACAAGCTAGTTAAAAGAAAAAAATAAATAAAGCATCGGAAGGTTGAGACCAGAAGATACGGGTTTGTGGCCATCCTCAACTACTTAGTGAGGCCCTTTGCAACTTAGGAAGACCTGTTTCAAAATAAAGAATAAAAAATAGGACTGGGGGTGTAGCTTGGAGGTAGAATGCCCCTGGGTACAATCCCCAGTACTGCAAAAAAAAAAAAAAAGGCATTGGGTTGAAACATTCTTCTTCCTTATAAGAATATTTATTTTATTTTATTTTTTCATCAAAAGAGTTTTAAGTTGCTGCATGTCTTCATGGCTTTGATCCTCCTATCTCAGCCTCCCAAGCACTGGGATTACAGAAATACACCACCACACCAAGCCATAACAATGTTTTCTTTAGTGTATGAGGTAGCACACCAGTTAAAAATTTCTATAATGGCTGTTTTTATATTTCACATTCTTAAAATTGTGATTATTAGTTTCAACTAAATTTCTAATATTAAAGAATTGCAAGATTTGAACAGAAAGAATTGCTACCTGAGGATTCACTCCAGCAAGAGCTTGCAGCATTTGCTGGATGAACTGCTGGTGTCCAGGCTCAGTGGTTCCTGCTGTGGGGCTCGAGTTTTCACTAGGTGTGGTGCTAGACCCACTGGTTCCTGAAGAGCCTCCAGTATTTCCTAATGCGCCCATGCCAGGAGTAAATCTAAAGAGAGCACAAATTGGTAAGACACCTAAGCTTGAAAGGCCAGGCCAGCCTCGGCTGTAAGTCAGTTATATTTCAACATGATATTAGTTATTTTCATCAAATAAGCATTTTTAACTTTGAAAACTGACTAAAAACATTGTCAACCCAGAATAAGCAAAATGACATTAAATCTGAAATTCTCAGAGAAAGAAACCATTATGCATTTTCATAATCCTCCCCAAATAAGCCTACCCTGGGATGAGGCCGGGGGCTTCTGTCGCTAAAGTCTGTAAACCCTGCTGGATCTGCAACAAGGCCTGCATTGCTCTAGGGTTTGACATTGCTGAGAGTGTATCAGGATTCTGCATCTAAAGAAGAAGGAAAATCAGGGGTTATATCAGGGAATTAAAATCAATGAAGGTAAATTTTTACATCTTTCCTTTGCTATATTCCTGGAGAAAATCTAAAACTTTACTCCGGGGCACTGATAATCCATAATACTTTCCCCCCCAAAACACAAGACCTCCTCTTGGACAGCAAACCTAGTGTGTAGATCATTACTTGACCTCCTCTCAAGTCCATCATGAAAGCCATTTTCATAATGGAAGACAATCAGAGCTACTCTGGAAGCCACAACTATTCTCTTTCTCCAACAGAAGGAAAAAAAATATATTATTTCTAAAAGACAACCTCCAAATGCACAATTTATACAACACACTAATATGGTGAAAGCCACATATTCCTCTTGACCAAGTGTTATCTGCTGCTAATGTAATAATTTACCAATAATGCACACTTAAAAACAATAGTTTCAAATTTGAAGTTAATACATGTGGTCCTGAGTTTAGCTTCACTACTTCCAGATATACACCATCTGTCTGACCAAAAGAGTAGGCTTACATCATTACAATAGAGCAAGAACACTAATTGACCTTGGATAATAGTTTACAAGCCTGAGAAATCACATTATATATAAAGCCTTAGAACTACCAGTTTCAAAACACCAAGACTAACTTTTATCTTTTTGAGTAAATTAGAATACCATGGCAATCAAGTACTTTTTTTTATAAAACCTTCCCTCATGTGACAACACTGACAATGTTAATCTTACTAATTCTGAGTTTAAGGAAATGAGATCTACCCCCTTAGAAAACAGGCAGTCTATTAATTTGGAAGAAATTAAAACATTACAAAGAAACCAAACGTGTACAATAGGATAGGGTAGCTTTCTGTTACTTGAGATTAAAACCATCAAGCGTAACATGACACAAGGAAGCACTTCAAAGTTAGCAAAGTGAAAGGAAAAGGTTTATGGTATTAACAAAGCATTCAAAATCCTAAATCCTCAAAAGCAAAAAAAAAAAAGTTCTTTCCTCAGAATTTACATTTAAGAAATATAAACAAAAAGTCAGCAGTGAAATGGGGCTCAGGTAAGATCGAGCTGAATTCTCCGCAAAGTGACAGCATTACCATACTCTATTCTGTGTTTTGCTATCAGCCAGAGAAGAGCAAGGAAAATGTTCATTATCAAACTTTTTCAAGCAAATCATTACCAAAGATAGCTAGCATCTTTTCTTACTCACTTGTTGGAGGAAAGTTGGGAGCTGTTGTCTCATTTGTTCTTGAAGCTGAGGATTTCCAGCAAATAGGGGATTATTCAGCATCATCTATGGGGCAAGTGTTCAAACATTTTTAACTGGAAATATCTGAAACAAGTAATGTACCTTGTTTAATATTCTATCTTCCCCAGGTGCCTAAACTGGCACTTAAAAGGGAGGAAGGCAGAACAAAAATAAAAAAGGAGAAGAGAAAATACTGTCCACAAGAGGAACCGCCACCTCCAGGAAAAACAAGAACAAAAAGGCATCTTCTCTTAATGAGAATGGTGACTATGATAATGACATGCAATATCCTAAAAAATAAAGGCAATCATTTTCTTAGGTTTCTCCTTCAGCAATGGTGAATTTTTTTTGCCTTTGAAAGAAAAAAATGGGAATAATTGGCTGTAAAGAGGATATATTTTCTGCTCTGCTGACAAATAAACATAAGAATCAATACATGAAACTATACATATGTGGCTTGCTTAGGAACCTCAACACACAAGTAGCAAGCACAGAGAAAATCCAGATCTGAAACTACTATATCTACCTGCCTACTACAAAACAGCTAATATTATGTCCAGAAAAATAACACTGCAAATCAGCAACCAACTTGCCAGAGAAATGGAGCTGCTAGGTGAAAATCAGCCAAAAGTAGCACCAACAGTCCTCTGGAGAAACTGTTAAAATGCTTTAAGACCTGAAAGATGTAAATCCATTAGAGAACACCATGATTAGCATCTGGATTTCACCTCCCTACCAACAGAGATGAGAAAAGTGGCATAGCGTCTAACTTTAAACAGGTGTTAGGAATTTAAGAGTTAGGGCCAATATCAACATGATGTGGGATACCTGAAAATAAGATTACAATACACGATCAGCAAACCAGAAACTGATAAATTCTCACAGCTTCAAAAAAGACAAATTTTATATCATTTTCCTTGAAGTGAAAAGTCAACTAACAATGATTTACTGAAAACCTATTTGCCTGTCCAAAGTCTAGGGAAAAAATGATCCTTGCCCTGAAGTTATTAGCCATATTTAAGAGCAATTGTATCTAAATGTTGGAGGTAAAAAGAATTCCCTAGTCCCTCTTCTAGTTCGTCTGTTATTGCAAAGTGGATCATTCAGTTAATCTCAACACAATAAGGCAGAAATAAAGTGAGACAATGTTTTACAGATATATGGTATTATTTCAAGGTGATCAATAAGTTCACAGTAAATAAGTAATACCTGCTGAGGACAACAAATCTTCTTTACTGGTTCAAATAAAATACTTTATTATGAACACATTAATGAAGTTACATTTACATTTGTAGATTTGTCATTTAAACTAATCTAGAAAAAAAGCTTCTTTCTCAGATGAATCATCTCACTTATAGAATATTTCTCCTAACTTACCTGACTTCATATCATAATTAATATAGTTTTTATACTTAAGACTTGAATATTTAAAAATCAAAAGCAGAATAAACTATAAATGTTAATCTTCTGATAACCAGAGTACACTATAAAAGTTTCTTAATTATCTATATCTAGCATTTGTTGTCAACATTTCACTTTAGAGTTAAAAACAGTATGTAGAAGTGCTCGAGTCTTTTATGAATATGAAGTTATTGTTATCACGGCTGGAAATGTGCTTATTAAAGCCTATTTTGAAAGCAAGATGAACACCTGGTATTATTAATTAGACAAGAATACACTTAAAACATACAAATAAGATCATTCTACATACATATTTTCCACATGTATTTTAAACAAATGTGAACATTTTAGTTTGATTCACTGTCAAAAATGTCTCTGAATACTTCAACTTAGGCATTTAATACTCGTAATCAGTCTAATTTTCATATGAACAAAATCTTCCATAAAATGTACCTAGTACCCACAATATGAAAAAATAAATTTCCCCTAAAAACCTGTTCTGTTTCCAATTCTACGAATTTTGTATGGGCAGCAGTTATTACTGAAGATTTACCTCAAAGATATCGTCTATATACCTGTATCAATATGGTTCTAAAGTACAGAAAGAGTCATTTTATCAGACATAAGGAAAGTGAATTTTTAAATCTCTTAAAATTTAAAACATAGGATTAAAAAACAAACAAAAATATCTTAAATTCCTAACTTGAACCTGGGCATGGCAACATATGTCTGTAATCCCAGTACTTGGGAGCTGAGATAGGACGACTGCCAGGTGGAGACCTGCCTTAGGAACTTAGGCCCTCAGCGACTTAGTGAGACCCTGTTTTGAAATAATAAATAAAATAGAGCAAATAGGGCTAGGGGCTTAGAGGAAGAGTGCTCCTGGGCTTAATCCTCCAGTATCACCAAAACAAGAAAAAAATTCCTAATTCTACAGAAGCCATATTTTTTATGAATAGCAAATATAAACTATAGATAACCAAAGCTTATTTCACATTCTCCATGCTTTTTCAAGTCCACTAGTGCTGAATCTAGGCAGTAATTCACAATCACCTTGGGAAACTGAAGGGTCAAAAAAAAAGAAGAGCAAGCTATGTAATTATAGCAAAATCTCTAAAGATGTGTTTGGAATCCAAGTATCAGTATCGATTTTAAAATTCCCCAAGTGATGAACTGAATGGTTCAGCCAGTGTTGAGATTCACTAATTTTCTTAGTTATGTTCCATTCAGAAACAAATCAGAAAATGAGTAAATCAATAAAAGACCTGCATGCTAACTTGGAGGAAGGGGAGATACTATTCTCATAAATTCCTCTGTGTTTTAATAAACAATTTCAGGCTGTTTTACAACTCCAATGTTCAGCATGACTATTACACTCTGAGTAATCTAATACATTTCAAACGTAACGATACTGGTTTTTATAGCTTTCAAGATTCACATAACACAGAAGAGTATAACTTTAAGAGACAAAAGTGATCCAAAACTTTTGTACTCATTCTTCTAACTCAAAGATATAAGGTAAACCTACACTTCTTTATAATTAATGGCAGACTTTAGAGTCAATGAATAGGAAAGATGAAATTATTTTAATTATATGTGAAGTATTAATATACCACAAAGAAACTGTCCAAAAAATGAGAGGTGAAGTTTACCTACATTTCTAGTTTACTAAGCTAGCACACACAACACAAATGTTCTAAACTCAGAACCACTGGACTAGGTTACTCCAGTTCACACGCAGCCCTTTTTAATACAATGACAAACGCACCTGGGCAGCAAGGTCAGGGTTCTGGCTTAGTGACTGCATCATGCTTCTCATGTAGGGGGCAGACAACATGTTTTGCATGAGCTGTGGATTTTCAGTTATTTGTTGCAACAAGCTCTGCATTCCTGGAGTGTTGAACATACTAGCTGAAAGTTTGTTAAAAAAAACAAAATACATTGTATTAAGGAAAATATACATAAAAGTTCAAGATTTAAAATATATTATACACTGTGCTTAAATTTTATCAACTGCAGCTGAATACAGTAGTTTCCCCTTATCTATAGGTTTATCTTTACATAGTTTCAATTACCTGTGGTCAACCACATACCCAAATTAAGTGGGAAAATTCAGCAACAACACATAAGTTTAAATTAAACTTCATGATAAAGTTTCATGCTGTCCTGCTTTACCCCTTTCTGTCAAGATATCCACACTATATATACTACTCACCCATTAAACACTTAGTATCTGACTGTAGAAGTAGTATCATACTAGTATTCACATAACCCTTACTTTACTTAGTGGCTCCAAAGCCCAAGAGTCCTGTTGCTGGCAAAGATGTCAAGTCATAAAGTATGCTTCTTTTAAATGAAGAGGTGAAACTTTGTGACAATAAGAGAAAAAAAAAAAAAAAAAATGTATGCTGAGGTTGACTAAGATCTACAAAGAAAAAAAATCTTGTATCCATAAAATTTTTGAAGAATGCAAAAAATTCATGCGAGTTTGCATGTCACCCCTCACGCTGCATAAGTTCCGAACATAAGTTCCGAAGTTTGTGATAAGTGCTTAGTAGACAGAAAAAGTATTAAATTTGTGTATGCATGTTTTAGGAAAAACACAGTACACAGGGATTGGTACTCTGCAGTCTTAGGCATTGGTCTTGAAACACGCCCCTCAAATAAGAGAATAGCGGGCGTGGTGGCGCACGCTTGTATAATCCCAGCATTTGGGAGGCTGAGACTGGAGGATCCGGGTTCGAGGCCAGCCTCAGCTACCTAGTGAGGCACTCCACAACTTAGTGAGACTCGGTTTCAAAATAAAGAATAAAAAATAGGGCTGGGGGTGTAGCTCGGAGGTAGAATGCCCCTGAGTTCAATCCCCAGTACCACAAAAAAAAAAAAAAAAAAAAAAAAAAGAATACTATATACGTATTATTTACCAACTAAATTTTATTTATTTATTTATTTATTTATTTATTTTTGCTCTACTGGGAATTGAACCCATGGGCATTCTACCTCCAAGCTATACTCCTTCCCCTATTTTTTATTATTTTACTTTGAACAGGGTCTAAGTACTGGGATTACAAGCATGTACCACCACACCTAGCTCTACCAACTGATTTTTTTTTTTCTGGCGGTACTGGGGATTGAACCCAGTGGCATTCTACCTCCAAGCTACACCCCCAGTCCCATTTTTTAATTCTTTTATTTTGAAACAGAGTCTAAGTTGAGGAGGGCCTCAACAGTTTTGAAGTTATAGTCCTCTATGATTTCAAAATTCTGGTTGCATTTGCAGTAGAGTCTTATCTAAAGGCAGGACTAGGTTCTAATGTCAATTGCAGGCAAAAATTAGATATGGTCAAAATACTACTGAAAACAAAAAGTGAAGTCTGAGTCAAATTTTCCTCCAGCATTGCAAAAAAATCACTTAATCAGAATCATATTCAGCATTCACTATGCTCACATTTAAGAATCAAGGAGCCAGGCATGGTGGTAAATGCCTGTAATCCCAATACTTGGGGGGACTGAAAGTTCAAGGCCAACCTCAGCAACTTAGTAAAGTGGGCCTCAGCAACTTAGGGAGACCTTGTTTCTAAATAAATAAATATAGAGTTGTGGATACAGCTCAGAAGTAGAACGACCCTGGTTTCAACCTCCAGTACCACACACACACACAAAAAAAGAATTCAGTCCCTCCATTCCATTTGCTCTGAAACTGGCACATTTTACCAAGTAAAATGGCAGGCATGTTTACTGTTTAAGAGACCTTAGAGAATAGTGACTAAGAGCAGTGTTCGGAGTCAGATTACCTGGGTTCAAACCCAACCTAACTATACAACCTTGGGCAAGTTATTTAGCTTCTTCATACTTCTATTTTCCCACTTGTAAAATGGAGAAAATATTATCTACTTTATAGGGTGGCTGTGACAATTATGAGTAAAATGCTTGATAGGATTATTCTTGTTATTCTTTTCTTTTTTGCTGAGAGCTACAGCTACATTTATGGGAACTCAATAGGTATGACTCAACTATTTAGGCAAATTTTCCTTGAAAACTAATTGTTTAATTTATACCCAGATTTTCAACTCCCAGATAACTAGATAACTGAAACACTTCTATGTCAACTTAACTAACTCATTAGCTTTTTCACTACCCTTCTGGTTCTTCTTTCAACTAATGTAATTTTATTAGACATAATAAGTACACTTGCCTCTTCCCACTTATTTTTTTTAGTTTATTATAATTTGGCTGTCTATAATAATTTTTGTCTTTCCTATTTTCAAGTTGGAAGTTTCAATTTAATTTTTCCCCCCACATCCTAGAGCCCAAAAATATTCCTAGATGAGTTGGCAAAACTACAGCCTGCAGGGCAAAGCTGGCTCACAAGCTGGACTGTTACTGTATAGCCCACAAGGTGAAAATTGTTTTTACATTTTTAAATAGTTAAGGGAAAAATCAACATAAGCATTTTGTGAAATGTGAAAAGAATTTGAAATTCAAATTCCAAATCCCACTTCATGGGAACAGTCAAGCTGATTTACTGTCTAGAGTGCTTTTGCACAACAACAGCAGAGGTGGAGTATCTCCAACAGATGGTCTTGCCATCACTGCTTCATACTGCCCCTCAGTGTACCAAAGCACAGTCAATCAGGCCAGTTATAACTCATGTCACAAGAAACTACTATAGCGTTTTTTAAATTGCCAGTGCATATCAATCTTGTCAGAAGAAGAAAGAGAGAAGTAGACTACAAATGCCATGCTGTTAAGGCACAGTATGGGTTATTTTTTCAAATGAGATGACAAAACATTGTGTTTATTATATAATGGCATTAAAGAATACAACATACACAGGCACTGCCAGACTAAACACTTATCACAATATGCCCCACTCACAAGGAAGGGGCAAAATGAAGTATCTTGCTAGGCATAGTAATCCCAGCATTCGGGAGGCTGAGACCAGAGGATCCGGGTTTGCGGCCAGCCTAGCTACCTAGTGAGGCACTCTGCAACTTAGTGAGACTTGGTTTCAAAATAAAGAATAAAAAATAGGGCTAGGGTTGTAGCTCGGAGGTAGAATGCCCCTGAGTTCAATCCCCAGTACCACAAAAAAAAAAAAAAAAAATTCAAATGATTCTGAGTGGTCTTCCTTGGTTCTCAATGAGGACAGACGTTACTGATACTGCTCAGTTCTAGTTTGAGGAGCCAATGCCAAGATTGAAGTGACTGAAAAATTAGCTTCCACAAACAGTCTGGAGAGAAACTGAACTAAAACTATTTTCAAAAGTGAGCAAGTACTACAAACTGAAGTAGGGTTTACTAAGATGTGCTACATTTGATGTTGGTTTAAAAAAAAATGTGTGGAGATTTGAAAGGATTTAATTGGACTAACTTATAATGCTTATAAAAATGCACGCACTTGGGAGGTTGATATAGATCACAGTTGATTAAGGACAGTCTCAGCAAGTAGTGAGATCAACCTAGCAAGACCCTGTTTCAAAATAAAAAATAAAATAGGGCTGGAGGGTGTAGCTCGGAGGTAGAATGTCCCTCAGTTTAAATCCCAGCAAAACACACACACACACACACACACACACACACACACACACAGAGTATATATAAAATTATATATAAAAGGTATTTAACAGTTATGTTTATTCACTGTTACATTCATCAGTAGGTACTCTGGAAAGTATTTTAATATATCATGTTCTGAACCACCAGGAGCATTGATGATGAACATCACTACTCTTATAAACTTAAAATCCATAAAATTTTTTAGAAATAGCTCAATATCCTGACATGCCCAAATAAAAGCAGAATGATAGCTTAACGAAGGTAAAGAGTCACTATAATATTTCATTAGTCCATGGCTGAGATTATATTTTTTCTAAATTGGAACCATCAAATCAACCTTTTCAAACATTTTAGGAATTAGCTTTTGCTAGAGACTTAGTAGTGCTTCTCAATGACTTTAGCATTTACATGTGAAACTCATACTATAGTTACTTTATGCTGACACCTAAAATCTTTGAGTTATAAGTGATGTCAAGTTGTTTTACATACTTCTTGTGCTGCCAAAAATTGCAGTAAGAAACAAGATTCTCTATACCCACTATTCTGCAGATTTATTTTTGAGCTCAAACCATCAGAAACATTTTTCAATAAACACGTAAAGGAAATTTCACATTTTAAAATTCATTAAGCTGTGTAATTAATGAGCTGTCATTTAACTTTGAATTTGGAATGATAATTTGGTAATGTAAAGGCATGTCAAAAGAAAAAGAATCCAGCCAGGTGTGGTGGCGCACACTTGTAATCCCAGCATTTGGGAGACTGAGACTGGAGGATCTGGGTTTGCAGCCAGCCTCAGCTGCTTAGTGAGGTCCTCCACAACTTAGTGAGACCCTGTTTCAAAATAAAGAATAAAAAATAGGGCTGGGAGCCAGGCGTGGTGGCGCACGCTTGTAATCCCAGCATTTGGGAGGCTGAGACCGGAGAATCTGGGTTCACAGCCAGCCTCAGCTACCTAGTGAGGCACTCCACAAATTAGTGAGACCCTGTTTCAAAATAAAGAATAAAAAATAGGGCTGGGGGTATAGCTTGGAGGTAGAATGCCCCTGAGTTCAATCCCCAGTACCGCAAAACAAAAAACAAAAAAAAGAAAAAGAATCTAATAGAATTCTATAAATACCTTCCAAACTGGTAGAAATGCTATTAAAAACATACTTTTGGAATGAATTAATATTTTAGATGAAATAAGTCTCGTTACATGCCAGTATTAACAGAAGAACATGTGCAATTCTGATAAACACAGAATACTGAACCCCCAAATTAAGCAAAATGTAATTCCCTAAAAGTCTATTCCTCACTAGTAGATATGTATGAGGAAATTATTATACTCAATTATTATTAGTTTTTTTGGTTTGTTTTTAATGTGGTACTGAGGATTGAACCCAGGGGGCATTCTACCTCAGAGCTGCATCCCCAGCACCATCCCCTTTTATCTTTTGTTTCGAAACAGGGTCTCAATTAGGTTGCTGAGAGTCTCACTATATAATCCCAGTACTTTGGAATCTGCGATCTTCCTATCTCAGCTTCCCAAGTAAACACCCTACAGGTGTTTACTACAAGTATTTTTAATTTCATCAATAAAAAAATTTTGAAAATTTGTTCTCCCAAGATGTATGTCTCAATTTTGCTTCTTGACATGCAAAGCCTCAAGTATTATCTAACCTTTTACATGAAAAGTTTGCCAACTCCTACTCTATTGATTTCTTCACTTTTTTAGAGTTAACTGCGTAAAGGAGAAAAAGTAAAAAATTTCATCTTTACATGTATATGTGGACATTTATGTATCAAATTTCAAAGAGCTGAGTAACAATCATTATCATGCATAAATATGGTGGCAATCTGATAGGCTAAAAAGGATAAGTTCATTTTGTTATTTCTGTTTTCCTTTGATGGAAGAATTGACATCAAATGTTAGACCATCAAGCCATTAAATTAAAACCCTGATACTTGGGCAGCTGAGATAAGGATGATTGCAGGTTTGAGGCCAGCTTTAGCAACTTAGCAAGATACTATTTCAAAATAGGTCTGGGGGTATAGCTTGGAAAGAGAACATCCCTGGGTTCAATCCTCAGTAAAACACACACACACACAAAACCATCTAATAGCCTACACATCAGGATATCTGATTAAATCTTGGCTCTGCACTATAACCTTTAAAGTAGAAACAATGCATCTCTCTCAAAGACTCAATAAAAACCAAGTAAGTAGAATACAGGACGGACATTTTTTCTTGATTTAGAAATGCTATTACTTCAGCCAGGCACAGTAACACATACCCATCTCAGCTAGTCAGAAAGATGAATCAGGAGGATAACAAAGCTAAAAGTCAGCCATGGCAAGTTAGCAAGACCCTATCTAAAAACAAAAAATGTAGTAATGGCTGGGGATGTGGCTCAGTGGCAGAGCATCCCTGAGTTCAATTCTCAGTACTCCAGTACTTGGGAGGCTGAGACAGGAGAATTGCAGGTTCGCAGCCAGCCTCAGCTACTTAGTGAGGTCCTCTGCAACTTAATGAGACCCTGTTTCAAAGTAAAGAATAAAACATAAGGCTGGGGATATAGCTCAGAGGTAGAAGGGTTCAATCTCTAGTTCCACAAAAAAAAAAAAAAAAAAAAAAAGAATTTCCTTTCCACAAAAAAAAAAAAAAAAAAAAAAAGAATATATACCACTGTTATCAATTACCTTCCCCATTCTGATTCTTCTCTCAGCAATTAATTTTTAAAAGTTCCTCATGCCACATCAGCAACTTAGCAAAACCCTCAGCAGCTTAGTGAGATCCTGTTTCAAATAAATAAAAAGGGCTGGGGAAGTAACTCGGAAGCAGAACATCCCTGGTAACCAAATAAATAAATGTCCCACCCCAGAATATCATCTTTCTACTTCCTTTGCCAAAACACAGATTCTTCTTTTTTGTGTGTATGTAGTACTGGGGATGGAACTCAGGGGCAGTCTACCTTTGAGCTACACCCCTAGCCCTAATATATTATTTTAAATAGAAACAGTGTCTCACTTTAGTGGAGGACCTCACTAAATTCCTGAGGCTGGTCATGAAACTGCGAATCTGAGATCCTCCTATTTCAGCCTCCCAAGTACAAGCATAAATGCTACCACGCCAAGCACAGATTCTCTTTTAAAATATAGCTAGGCTCAGCCAGGCATGGTGGTGCACACTTGTAATCCTAGTACTTGGAAGGCTGAAACAGGAGAATTGCAGGTTCACCGCCAACCTCAGCTACTTAGTGAGGTTTTCTGCAACTTAGTTAAACCCTGTTTCAAAATAAAGAATAAAAAATAGGGCTGGAGTGTAGCTCCGGGGGTAGAATGCCCCTGGGTTCAATGCCTAGTACTGAAAAAAACCAAAAAGATAAAAGATAAATAAACTATATCCAGGCTCTCTTAGGGAATTGTCCCCATATTTTCACTTCTATTTATATGGAAGTATCAGGACTGCTACGGATTAAGGTGAGTGTCCCCTAAAGGGCAATGTATTGGAGGCATTAGCCCCCAGCCCAGGGCACTGTGATGAGGAGGGTGCGGCCTAGAAGGAAACAGAAGGAAGGTAGATTATTGGGGGGAGGAGAAGGCTTTGAAGGTGACACTGGACCAAGTCTCTTCTCTTTTTCAGCTTGCTTTGCCACTCCTTCCTGCCTCCTCAAAAACAGAAAAGCAATGGGCCAAGCCACCATGGGCAGAAACCTCTGAAACCATGATCCCAAATAAACCTTTCTTCTTTTTCAAATCGATTTATCCGAAGTACATGTTACAGCAACAGAAAGCTAACTAACACAAAGACTAAATTTGTAACTCTGGCAAATGATCTTAAACCTAATTCACGGAGAAAATATCATCTAATATTTAACTATCTGAATAGTTGAAAAAAAGGCATCTATTTACTGAGTCTCACATAAAAGTAGACAGAAGTAAATTCTCTATCTGCTATCATAAAGAGCTTTAGACAAACACAGGTCTAGAATCTCACCGTGAAAGATTCTGCTCCACAGGATCTAAGGTTAAGACCTGGAAATCTGGTTTTTTACCTAACCTGGCAGGTACTTTGGTGCAGCACCTGCCATGTTCATTAAAACCTAACCTAGAATACAAAAAACAGACTAAATCCAGGAATAGTCTCTAGTAATAATAACACAGGTTAACTATGTATTCCCTCTGTACTTTGGTTTATCTAGTGTTTAAATGAGACTTCTCTCAATATTATCTTATGTGAAAATACAAAC
>PVLC010026513.1:0-22674 GCA_004027655.1 Graphiurus murinus | reverse complement strand
CAGGGACAAAACAACCTCATTTGTGATGTTAAATAAGGATCCTTCTGGCCACTTAGGGAGAACAAATGATTGAGGGGGCGGGCGAGAGAGAGAATGGGGGAGAGGCAGGCACAGAGGCGTATGTACGCCTGTAATCCCAGCATTTGGGAGGCCCCTGGCTGCACCGAGGCCTCATAAACACCACAAGCCCCTTGGATGATATCAACTCTACCACTCACTCGCTGTGTGACCTGGGGCAAGTCCCTGAACTTCTCTGAGAATCTGCCACGAGGACCATGTGACCCTAGCTGGGGTGACAGTAGTGGCTGTCAGCCTGAACTGGAACAGGAAAGATATGGGGCCGGGGCTTCCAACCTGCTGTTCCTCCTGTCCTCTCTCTTGGGATGGGGGGCAGGGCTGGGCGGAGTCTTTCACGCATGTCTCCAGTAATCTCCACTATGGGCACAGTCACGTCCCCCCAATAGAGAGATGAAAACATGGGGGCTCGGGAAGGGGGGCGCAGCTTGTCAGCGGCAGCGCTGGGATTCGAACTGCAGTTCCCTCAACAGGCGCTGGTAGCTGCTTTAAAAATGAAGCAAGGCAAGCCGGGTGTGGTGGCGCATGCTTGTAATCCCAGCATTCGGGAGGCTCAGACCGGAGGATCCGGGTTCGCGGTCAGCCTCAGCTACCTAGTGAGGCCCTCTGCAACTTAGTGAGATCCTGTTTCAAAAATAAAGAATAAAAAATAGGGCTGGGGGCATAGCTTGGAGGTAGAATGCCCCTGAGTTCAATCCTCAGTACTGAAAAAAAAAAAAAGCAAGGCCGCGCGTCATGCCACATGTCTTCATGTTCATGTCTTTAATCTTTGTATTTGGGAGGATCACAGGTTCAAGATCAGCCTCATTAGCTTAGCAAGATCCTGTTTCAATATACAAAAAAATAAAAAGGGCTGGGGGTGTGGCTTGGAGATAGAATGGCCCTGGGTTCAATCCTTAGTACCCCTCTAAAAAAAGGCATCTCATCTGTCCCCAAAATGTGGGTGCTGGGTACTCCAGAGTCACCCTGTATCTTTCATGGAGAAAGGAGGAAGGCCAAGGACATAGCCAATTCTCAGAGCCTGGGTTTGTTGTGGCTAACGAGTCAGCCTTGGCCAGGTGTGATGGCACACCTCTGTAACCCCGGTACTTGGAAGGCTGAGAAAGGAGGACCACAGGTTGGAGGCCAGCCTCAGTAACTTAGCAAGATCCTGTTTCAGAATAAAAAAGGGCTGGGGGTGTGGCTTGGAGGTAGAATACCCCTGAGTTCAATCCTCAGTACCAAAAAAAAAAAAAAAAGCTAGCCTCAAAGAGACCCTGAACTTGGCCACAACTGGTAGGGGTCACAGGCCAGGTAGGAATCACTGTTCCCCTGTTGCGTCTGGCTTGGACACAGCCTCATTTCTTTTTCCCTGGAGGCCTGGGGGAGGTGGCCGGTACCATGGACAGAGCCCAGCCCTGTAATGCATATGGCGAGGTGAGGAGGAAGTGGGGGGGGTGGCATCCAAGCTGAGGGGGCCCTGGCTGAGACACCTCTCTTCCCTGAGACCACGTCTGCCTTCTGCCTCTGGGCACGTGGGGCGCTGAGCCTGGAAAGCACTCGACAATCGATGGCTCTGGTGATTCCCCCTGCTTCCCTGGAAGGCCTGCAGTCCCACCGTCCTGAAGGCAGGGACGCTACTTCTTCCCTTAGCTCTAATTCCCCTCCCCTGAGGCCATCGGGGAAGACCCAGGTCTCTGTGAAGCAGAGAAACACCCAGAAACAGCCCTGGGTACCACTGAGCAGCGGGGTTTAATTTTATTTATCACCACCACTCGCACACAGGGTGGCCCAAGTCCCAGACTCTTTGTCACATGGACCCTTTTCACAGATGAGGAAATTGAGGCCATGTTAGAGCCAACAGCTGTGATTGGAAAGGTTGATTCTCATGGTCCAGCACCTAGACACCTGCAGCTAACTGCCACCTTGACCCCGGTCTGGTGGGAGACGCTCCCTAGCAAGAGCCCTTGTCTGGGGTGGATTCATCTCTGGGCTGGGCCAGCAGCCCGCACATACCGAGAGCTCGGTCAATATTGGTTTTATTGATTTACATTCTATCCTCTCTTCAAGATGCTCTGAGCTGAGAACCCAAATTGGCCAGGTTTGGGACGAGGAGAAGGGCCTCATTTTCATCTGAAGTGACTCATGTAAGTTGATAAATTTAGAAGAGGCCTAAAGAGCTCTTAATCTCCTGCCTTCAGATCCTGGCGAGAAAGAGACGGGTACCCGGGGAGCTCTGCATCCCAAATGCACATGATGGAGCGGATGCTGCTGGTACCCGGCCTGGGTCGCCCGTAGCAGCCTGCAGCCCCCACACCCCACGCTGCCTGCAGGAGCCCCAGGCCGCCTCCTTCGTGCTCCTGTCCTGGGAGGAAGGGAGCTGCCTAGCAGTTGCGCATAAGCAGCTGCAGCTCAGAATGGTCTGACGTGTGGTCCCCCAAGGCAGGGGAAACCCTGGGGTACAGGCCGTGCTCCAGAGCCTTCATACATCCAACAGAAGTCTAGAAAAAGGCACAGGCTTGCTGAGCCCCTTCCCTCCCTCCCTGCACCTGAGCATAGTCTCACCCCTGTCCCTAGGAATCCCACCTCAGATCAATGATACAGATGTACAGGGCACGGCGGCAAGGGTACGCTGGGCAGGACGTGAACTCCTTCCCCCCGGCCCTGTCCTTTCCCCGTGACCTTGACTATCGGCAAGACCTGGGCCACTTTGAATTTTAGACATTTAAAGTCACAGGGACCAGGTGTGGTAGGGCATACCTCTAATGCCAGTACTTGGGAGGCTGAGACAGGGGGATCTCAGGTTTGAAGTCAGCCTCAGGAACCTAGCGAGACTCTCAGCTACCTAGCAAGAGGACGTTTCAAAAGCAAAACCAAAATAGGGCTGGGTGGTGTAGCTTGGAGGTAGAATGCCCCTGGGTTCAATCCCCAGTCACACACACACACACACACACACACACACACACACACACACACACACACACAGAGTCACAGGGAATCCATCTGGCCCCAGAGTCCTTGTTTCAAAGACGAGCAACTGACACCCAGAAAGGGACCGTGACTTGCCCAAGGTCGCTGGGCTGCACCCCGTCCTCTGTCTCCCCACTCTCCCCTCCTCCCCAATCCACTTTGTGGCCCTGGCCTAGCCACACTTTTGCTTTCTCCAGGAGGAAGTCTCACTGTGTCAACTCTGCAGCAACCACTGAGAAGCCAGGAGAGTGCTGGCTGGGCCGGCAGGGTGGCCGGCAGGCTCTGTGACCTTGGGCAGAGGTGGGCAGCTCAGCTCAGCTCAGCTCAGCTGCGTCCCCCTCTATGTGACCAATGGGCAGGGATTTGAAGGACGATCAAGTCACTTCTGATGAGAGCCCTAATTACTTTGTGGAGCCTCAACCTAGCAGAGGCTGCATCTGGAGGTAGCTTTTTCCAGCTGGGAAATGGACACATTCTCTATTGCTGCACCATTTTGCTAAGCCCAGTTTATTGAACTAGAAGAAACTCATTAGACGTCTGCCAGAGAATGACCAACCTATACCTCTGCCAAGCACTATCCTAAGCGCATGAATTTTATTTAATCCCCATAAACCTAGGAGATGGATACTTCTGGTATGCCCATTTGACAGACAGTAGGATTAAGGCACAGAGAAGGCAAGGAAATTGCAGCAGGTCACACAGCGAAGAAGCTGTGGGGCAGGAATCTGGGAGCCTGTGCTTTAAATTCTGCCCTACTGAGTATGGGCACATAAGTCTGCTGACTTCTCACAATAGCTCTAGGAGGGTGTATTCTCATGGTTTTTTTGGTTTTTTGTTTGTTTGTTGCTTCAGAGAAGAACTAAAGGCTCCTGAAGGGGCCCAGGTTGTTCCCACTAGCCTGGTGGTCCTTTTCTAAGCCCGTTATAAATTTTATCTTATTTACCATACTTTGCTGAATCTAAGTTGCATTGAGAGTGAGCTGTATCACTACTGTCTGCATATTTAAGAAGACAAAGAGCGGATTTAGTGGCTCATGCCTGTAATCCCAGTACTTGGGAGGCTAAGACAGAAGGATCACAGGTTCATGGCCAGCCTCGGCAATTTAGTGAAACTCTCAGTTTAGTGAGACTCTAAAACAAAAAATGAATAGAGGGCTGGGGGTGTAGCTTGGAGGTAGAATGCCCCTGGGTTTAATCCCCAGCACTGCCAAAAGTAATAATAATAAAAGAAAATAAAAATAACACAGGAGCTTGGCTATCAGTAATGTCTCTGCAAGTTCAAATTTTAGACATTTAAAACCATAGAGAAGGGTGTGGTGCGCACGCCTGTCATCCCAGTACTTGAGAAACTGAGACAGGAGTTCTGCAGGTCCAAGGACAGCCTCAGCAAGTAGTGAGACTCTCATCAACCTAGTGAGACCCTGTTTCCAAATAAATAAAATTGGGCTGGGGGTATAGCTCAAAGGTAGAATGCCTCTAGGTTCAATATCCAGTAATGAATACACACACACACACACACACACACACACACACACACACACTAAAATAAATAAAATAAAATAAAATAGGGCTGAGGGTATAGCTTAGACATAGAATGCGCCTGGGTTCAATCTCCAGTATCTAACAGACACACACATGCATACACATACACACACAAAATAAAATAAAATAGGGCTGGGAGTGTAGCTCAAAGGTAGAATGCCTCTAGGTTCAATATCCAGTAACACACACACACAGAGACACACACACACACACACACACACACACACACACACACACACACACACTAAAATCAAATAAAATAAAATAGAGCTGGGAGTGTAGCTTAGAGGTAGAATGTTCCTGGGTTCAATTCCCAACACCACAAAGAAAATAAATTACAGGGAGCCCATCTGTGGCCCCAAAGCCCTTGTTTCAAGGATGGGACTGGGACTTGCCCAAGGTCGCCTGGAGCATTTGTCCAGCTGGGCTGCACCCAGGTTCCACTGTGGCCTGCCAGTGCTCAGGGGCACCTGCTTTCAGAGACGTCCAAGCGTGCATCTCGGAACTCACACGATCCAGTCTTAGCACGGGACCCTGACCCGGCCAGCACTATCGTCATCCCCGTTTCATAGGTGGGAGAACCGAGACTCGGGGGCTGAGGACGAGCAGGTGCTCGGTGACCAGGCCTCGGACTTGACTCCCCGCGGCCTGGGCCTGGACCTCCTGTCCCTCACCTCTGTGCTTTGTCACTGCTAAGCCAGGTGCATGTGGGACACTTTGCAAAGCTCGGAGAGGCCCAGGCAGCTGGAGCCCAGCAGCCTCGCTCAGCCAGCGCGGAAGCCTCAGGCCCGCTGGGTGTCACCTCCAAGCGGCTGCCCAGGATCCCCTTCTCCACAGCTCAGCTCCCCATGCCACCCTTGAGCTCTGGTCTGGTGACGCGGGTGTCCTGGGGCCAGCCACACGTGGCCCAGGGGAGCAGCCCCAACCCCGGAAGAGCCACCACTTTATAAAGAAACTGCTTGGGAGGTGGCGCAAGAGACACCTGCTTCCTTCCTTCTTTCCAAGTTCCATGGCGCGCAGACCCAAAATGGGGTCATCCATTCCCAGCTGCCTCCCACAGGAGTAACCACCCCACGTTCCCCGGTAGCATCCAGAGCGTGGGCGGCGGCAGGGACTGCGGGTCTCTGCAAAAATCAAACCACCCGCCTGGCCCCTTTTGGAGACATCTTCAAGGTGCTCAGAAGCGAGATGGAAGAGCGACCTATTTCAAATGCCTGGCACGATCGGGGCCCTGTTCAAGAGGTCTCCTGTGTGTCATCCGAGGTCACATACGGTCTTAATGAGGCAGGTTTCCTCAACCTTGCTTTATGTATCAGAATGCTGAGCACAGAGAAGCCAAGCTAGTGGTCCAAGGTCACACAGCAGTAAATACTGGTGTGAGGATTTAAATTCAAGTCTTTTAATGCCACAAAAAGAGGTCACTTTACTCCTGATCTCTGGCCTGGATCCAAACGATTCCTTTGCATTACGTCATCACCTGCTCACACAAGTAACAGTGTAGGGGTGTCCCTCGGTATTTTGGGAGATGGTTCCTAGCCCCTCCATGAGTACCAGAATCCCCAGATGCCTTTAAGTAAAGTGGTAGAGCATTTGTCTATAACCTATGCACAGTCTCCAGTATATGTGTATGTGTGAGGGTACTGGGGATTGAATCCAGGGGCATTCTACCTCTGAGCTACATCCCCAGCCCTACTTTACTTTTTATTTTGAAACAGAGTCTTGCTAAGTTGCTGAGGCTGGACTCAAACCTGTTATTCTCCTATCTTAGCCTCCCAAGTATGTGGGGGGGAGGGTACTGGAAATTGAGCCTAGGGGCATTCTATCTCTGAGCTACACCCTCAGCCTTATTTTATGTTTTATTTTGAAATAGGGTCTCACTAAGTTGCTGAGGCTGGCCTCAAACCTGCGATCCTCCTGTTTCAGCCTCCCAAGTACAGGGATTACAGGTGTGTGCTACCACAACCGGCCCAGCCTTTGGCATAGTTTAAATAATCTCCAGATGACTTATGATATCCAATACAATGTAAATGCTATGTGAATAGTTATTATGCTGAGCTGGGTGTGGTGGCACTCGCTTGTAAACCCGGTACTTGGGAGGCTGAGACAGGAAGATCACAGGTTCACAGCCAGCCTCAGGTACTTAGTGAGGCCCTCCACAACTTAATGAGACCCTGTTTCAAAGTAAAAAATAAAAAATAGGGCTGGTGGTGTAGCTCAGAGGTAGAATGCCCCTGGGTTCAATCTTTAGTACCGAAAAAAAAAAAAAGAAAAGAAAAAGAGATTTGGGAGGAGCCTTGGGAGGCTGAGACAGGAGGAGTGCAGGTTGGAGGCCAGCTTTAGCTACTTAGTGAGGCCCTCTGAAACTTAATGATACTCTGTTTCAAAATAAAGAATAAAAAAAATTAGGACTGGGGGTGCAGCTAGGAGGTAGAATGCCCCTGGGTTCAATCCCTAGTACCTAAAAAAAACTATTATGCTGTATTATTTAGTGAAAAAAAGTCTGTACATGTTCAGTACAACTCCAAATTATTTTCTTCAGTATCTTTTTTTTAATCTGTTGTTGGTTGAATCCCCAGATGCAAAACTTCTGGCCCATGGAGAGCTGAGGATGATGGTAATACTAGAACAAGGACAGTCCCCATTTTATGGACAAGGAAACATCTTCAGAGGCCTTGCTGGACTGTCCCCTGGGCCGAGCACTTGATCTGGATCCCCTCTGCCTCCCACAGCAACCAGGAAGAGGGGTGCTCATGTCCCACTTTATGGAGGTACAAACTGAGGCAGGCACTAGTGTAAGCACGCGCAGCTCCTGAATGGTAGAGAGCTTATTAAGACGTGGCTTGGAATAAGCAATTACCCTCCCACACGTCAAATGGAAGGAAAAAAAAAAAAAAACATTTGTAAAATGCTAGCGGCTACGTTTTAGCTATTAGTAATGACTATTACGGCTAACATTTGGGTTCTTGGCAATTACCCCACAAGGTCAGTGCTGCCGTCCCCGTGTGTGTGTGTGTGTGTGTGTGTGTGTGTGTGTGTGTGTGTGTGTGTACAGTACTAGAGATTGAACCCAGGGGTGAGCTACACCCCCAGCTCTTTTTTATATTGAAACAGGGTCTTGCTAAGTTGCTGAGGCTGGCCTGGAACCTACAATCCTCTTGTCTCAGCCTCCCAAAGACTAAGATTATGGGCATGTGCCACCTTACCTGACTTGCTGTCCCTTTTCTCCAGAGGAGGATATTGAGGTTTGGAGAGTCAGTGGCAAAGATTCTTAAGAAGGGACCATGGCCAGGCACGGTGGCACACGCCTATCATCCCAGTACTTGGGAGGCTGAGACAGGAGAATCACAGGTTGTGGCCAACCTCAGCTACTTAGTGAGGCCCCACAACCTAGCTAGTGAGATCCTGTTTCAAAGTAAAGAATCAAAAATAGGTCTGGGGTATAGCTTAGAGGTAGAATGCGCTTGGGTTAGTGAGACCCTATTTCAAAATAAAAACTAAAATAGGGCTGGGTGTGTGTGTGTAGCTTGGAGGTAGAATGCCCCTGGGTTCAATCCCCACTACTACAAGAAAAAAAAGAAAAAAAAAAAAAGAGAGAGAGACCGTGGCTCTCAACCCTGAGCCACATGTTGGTCTCCTGGGGCCACGACAGGTCCCCCTCATATTTCCAAACTCCCCCACCTGCCTCAGCTCACCTCTCTGGGAGCCAGGAGCCCTCCTAGGCCCGAGTCTTCCTGGGCTGGTTAAAATTCCTGCCCACTGGGATCCTAACTCTGGGGCCTCAACAGGTCTCTGGGCATTCCCCAGCAAAGCTCTAAAAAGGTAGGGAGAAGGAACCCCAAAGACTTGGGTTCAAATCCCAGCTCTGCCCCTCGATAACTGTGTGGCTCGGCGCATCACTAATCTCCCTGGGCTCTGGTTTCTTTATCTGTAAAATGATGATATTGAGGGAGAAACGAGACGCTGTGCAAGTCTTACTTGCAGGAAACACTAAAGATGAGTGACGGCAGAGGGTGGACGAGCCCCCTCCCAGGGTCACGTCTACCCGGACCCACAGAATGTGACCTTATTTGGAAACAGGGTCTTCGCAGATGCAGTTTGGCTCTTAAGACAAAATCATTCGGTATTTAGGGTGGGTCCTAGATCCAGTGACAGGTGTCCTTATGAGAAGAAGAGAGGACGCAAGGAGACACACAGAGAAAGAGGTGTCATGAAGCTGGAGGTGGAGATCAGGGCGATGCATGCGGAAGCCAAAGGACACCGGAGATTGCTGGCCATGGCGGAGACCGGGGTGGGGGGACAGGGGGGGACAGTTTCCCCCTTAAAGTCTCCAGCTGAAACCGACCCTGCGCTGCCCTGCATGTAGACTCATGTCCTCCAGGACGCCAGCTGATGCACTTCTGTTCCAAGCTGTCCCGCATGCAGTGATTTGTTAGGGCGGCCACAGAAAACAAACACGGCGGCCAGCACTGGGGCCGCCTTCGCCGTTAATCCCGAAGACTCGTGGCGTCTGGGGCCCTTCACGCTAAGGACCGGCTGGGAGAAGCCGCCCTCGCCAAGGACATCCCCTTTTACAAAGGGACAGCTTAAGACCACTTGACACCATCTTAACAAGACTCGTTCAAGGTCACCTGCCAGTGACCGAATGGAGCCCAGAGAGGGGGGGCAGCGAGCCTGACCCTCAGACCAAAGCCCTCTCCCCCATACCTGGGGACCTCTGTGGCCTTGGGGCCACCAGCCCTGTCCCCATCTGGACCTTGCCCTCCCAGTCTCCCCAGCCCTGGGCTCTGGCTAGTTCTCGGGAGCTCTCTGACCCAGCAGAGCTTTCCTGGCTTGTGTATAATGCTTCTAAGGCCTTAAAAACCTTCTCTATCCGGATGTGGTGGCACACATCTGTAATTCCAGTACTAGGGAGGCTGAGACAGGAGGATGACAGGTTCGACACCAGCCTTGGTGACTTAGCGAGACCTGGTTTCCAAATAAAAAATAAAAAGGGCTGGGGGTGTAGCTTGGAGATACAATGCCTTTGAGTTTGATCCCCTGTACCACAAAAACAAAATACTCCCCCCCTCCCACTTACAAGTCTCCTTGCTAGAGAGCAGGATGAAACCTCAGCACACGGCCCCAGGGGAGGTCCTCAAAGTTGTCACCCTTTCTTCAAATCACAATCATACAGCAACGCCCTGAAGTGGGCGGCCTGGGGAGCATGCTCCCATTTTGCAGATCAAAAAAACGGAGGCTTGAGGAGGCCGAGAGACCAGCTCCCGGGCCCTGGCCTCTTACACAGCGGAGGTGGGTCTGCAGTTCACAGCCGCCTCAGGTTCTTAACCCAGCCAGAATCTCGTCTCAGCCTCCACATTTGCTCTTCCATAAATAGGGGCCACCCTGAGCTCAAAGCGTCAGGTCCATCCCTCCTCCCAAGGCCCCTCACATCAGCCTGAGAGGCAGACGGTTCTGTTACTACTCTGCTGTCCAGGTGGGGAATAGAGCCTCTGGCCTGCAGCCTTGGACGCCAGGGCCCGGGCACCTTTCCAGTCCACGTAATGAGGGGGAAGGCCCGGCACTGATCGTCTCTGTCCAGGGGGGCTTTCTGCTATTTCCTTGTGTGAGGCTCCTGCTGGGAGGGAGCCCTGGATCTCTGCAAGTTCAAGGTTCTGGCCATGTTCAGGGAAAGAGCTGCACCCCTGCCTCCCACGCTGATGGCTGTTCTCGGGGCAGGGCTGCTGGGAGGCTGCCCACCACCATGACACGTGCGTGTGGCACCCAGAGGGCTTGTGCGTCTGTGTCTTGGTGTGGGCAGCGGAGGGGAGCTGTGGTCTGTGCCTCAGGGTCCCCCTGGGTCCCCAGCCTTGACGCTGCACCTACTACATGCCAGCTGCTTCACACGCAGTATTTGAAATCTCCCCAACGGCCCTGCTCTAGCTCTACGGTTTTAAAGAGGGAGGACTGAGGTTAAGTTGGAGGAGCACTTCCCCCAGGGGCTGGGGAGAGGTATCCCTGGATTGGAACCCAAGGCCTGGCGTCTCTTCAAAGCCCCCTCCTGGCTACCTGCTGAGCGTGCAGCCTCCCTGTGGATTGGAGGGGCTGAGGCTGGGGAGAGAGCTGGTGGGCGGGAGACCTGAGCTTCCATCTCATCTGCCAGGTACGGGGGAGCAGTTCTGAGAGGCCATAAGCTGCCTGGACGTCACTCCCAACCCCCTAGCTGCCTGGGGTAGTAGGCGAGAGGGGCGCCAGAGGGATGGTACCCGAGAATATGTAACCTCAGGACCTCCCCAGTCGTCGGGAGTGGACCCAGCACCTGCCCTACCAGGTGACCGTGAGTGCTGGAGACCCCCCCTCCCAGGGATTTCCCTTCCTTTCTTCCTCTCCTGACCTTGGAGCTGGCCAATTTCAGCAGCGAGGCGCTCCCCTGTTCTGGCTCCAAGTCCTGGTGCCAATCACACCTTTTGTGCATAACCCTCCTCAGGGGCCCTGGCTCTAGAACAGCTGTGAGATAAGGGAGGGTAAGAACAGATGTGCCTGGCCCCAGGTGAGGGGATGGAGGTGCAGAGAGCTCAAGCAACTTGCCCAAGGTCACACAGGAGCAGGGGCTGGGCCTGGGTTGCTCATCCTCTTGACCTGGAGTCAAATTCCCGGGGGAACTAGGGACCCAAACAGGCCTCTGCTGCTTTTTCCTGGGACCAGAAAGAGCTTGGAAAGAATTCCAATGCTCCAGGGAGCGTGGTGTGACCTTGGACAAGTCCTTTCCCCTGGCTGGGCCTCAGTTTCCCTCTTATGGGTGGGCTTGGCAGGTGCCTGCTTGGGCTTTCTGGGTATCATTGACCCACAGGGTAAAGAGATGGCCGAGCTGACCAGCTGCCTATGACAGCACCACAGCCACCTGGTAGGGCCCTGCCTTCAACCTCGGGACCCCCTGCCCACACTGTCTTTAAGTTTGGCCCGAAATTCTGAGTTCCTGGTCTGTTGGTTCCCAGGATGTTGCTGTTCCAGTTGGAACTGGCCTCACGCAGGAGGGTCTAAGGGAGCCCGCCTCTGCCACATCCCAGCTGTGTGACCTTGAGTGACTTCATGTCTCTGGACGCAGCTTCCTCATCTGGGTCATGGAGATGACATGGGGCTAGGGGTGGCCACACATGACATGTGCGAAGCTGGGTTTCTGCAATTTGCTCCTGTCTCCTGACCCCTAGCTGTGGCTGGGCAAGGGGTAGAGAGAGGGGACAAGATGGCTTTTGTGCCCTCCAGTCTGGAGCGGGCCTTGGGGGGTTGCTGGAGGCCCTCCGGGCCCCAGCTCTCAGAGACCCCACACCAGTGGGCTGTCTTCCTGGTGCCAGGAAGGGGGTCAGCAGGGCCTGTCGGAGCTCCTGGTGGCCTGGGCAGTGGCGCCTGTCCCTGCTCTGTCTACTTTCCAACTCTAGGCATCCAGCTCGGCAGAACATCAATAACTCGAGATGGCCTTGCTGAGCCCGATCACAGCTCCCCGGAAACGTGGGCCAGCCCACCCCTCAGGCCTGTGTGACGCTGCAGGGGCCACCCGGGATCCAGTGTCCCCATGTCCCCAGAGGCCACCTAGCCACCTGCACTCCCAGGAGCCGAGGGGGCGGGCGTGTGCACGTAGTATCTGCAGAGGTGCTGCATCCGTGTGCCCGCAGCTGCCCTCTTAGGTGTGCAACCGACATTCACCTGTGGGCATGTTCCTGCGTGCCATGCACCTGCCAATGCATGGATGACATGGACAGCTCCCCACACGGGTGTCCGTGGCTCCCACACCCGGGCCAGCCCTCCCAACCGGCACACGCCACATCTGTGGTCGCTTCTGCAGCCACCGTGTGCAGCCCACCGAGTTCCTATGCAAGGGCTGCACGCGCGTGGGCAGGTTACACTCCCAGGTGCGTGTGCGTGCACGCTGAGTACTGCATGTGAGCCTGTGGTGTTCAGGGCTGTGGGCTGTCTCTACAGGTGCTGGGGTGTATCTGTGGGCACAGGCATTCCAAATGTGTGTGTGTGTGTGTGTGTGTGTGTGTGTGTGTGTGTGTGTGTGTGATTAGAACATATCCGATGGGTACTGGACACTCCTGGGTGCTATATCTGTGCATCTGAGTGACTCTGTAGACATGCATACGTCCTGAGGTGAAGGGGACTCTGGTGTGAAGGTGGCTTAAATAATGGAGGTTCCCCCTTCCCCAGAAGGATGCCTGCCTAGCGTAGCCCCCTTCTGGCTGCTGCTCCTTCAAGGAAGTTACCAGGCGGAGGCCCCACGGCCAGCGCTCCAAGCCCCCTCCTACTGCACACGTCAAAGGAGAATTTCTCCGGATGGCGCCCGCCGCTCTTGGAAATGCCCCAAACGTCAGCTCTGCCTCCTCCCAGCGATTTCAAGAGCCATGCGGGAGAGGAGAGGAGGGGAGCCCCTTCTGTGCGGGGCTCAGCGTGCAGCGTCACACCGAGACCCTCTGCTGGCCGGCTGGCTGCTCACTTACCCTTCTGAAGGTCGAGTCAGGCGGGGCCTCTGCATGGGGGCCCCGAGACCCCGAAGAGCCCTTGCTTGATTGGGGCAGGCCAGCCGCAGAGACCCCTCCCCACGAGAGCCGGGTGAGTGGAGGACTTGGCTTAAAAGGGGTGGCTGCACCCTCCGGAAGTCCCGAAGCCCCTGGCTCTGCTTCCTGACCCTGCAGGGGCAGGGAGGAGCCCCAGGTGTCCCAGGGCTCAGCCCCAGCCTGAGGCCACCCAGGCTAGCAAGGAACTGGGCTTCTGGGGCCCAAAGTGCCAACTCCACCACCCTGCATGACTGCTGCAAAATGGCTTGGCCACCTCGTTCCTGCACCCCTCCTGCCATGGAGGGGACTTGGGGACGTGTCCCCGCCACCACAAGCCTCGGGCTGGCCTGACCCAGGGGGTCCCAGCAGGCACACAGCAGCTCACTCCATCTAGCGGACCCTCCGCAGGGGCCTCCCCCTGCCTTCTTCCTGGGATGCTGGCGGGGTGGGCAGGGGGAACCCCCCCATCCCCTGTCTCCCTGGGACACGGCTCACAGAAGAAGACCTGCCCCCGCCGCGGCCACCAGCTCCCTAGCCCTTGCATAACATCCTTTGGGGGCATTTATGGTCCAGAGGCTGCCGTGATCTACCTGAGTCTGGGGCACCCACTTGCTTGCCAGAGGCCCCCCTGCTCTGGTCCCCAGCATCTTAGCCCCCCACCCCCAACGCACGGACCCTCACACCAGTGCCTCCCTCGGCGGCGGCTCCCCATCAACCCCGCTGCTGCCAGATAAACAAGCCTGCCCCCCCCATGCTGCCACCATCAGCGCTGGAAAAAATCAAATGAAACAAAATAAAATGGGTGAAGGGAGGACGGGAAGAGCGGAGTGGGGCGCTTTATTTTTTATTTTCTCATGCTGGGGGTGGGGGGGAGATGCCGGTACTTACTTGGCTACGAAAATCACCACCAATCCTGCACAGTTTCCAGGAGGGCAGCCCCGGAATCGCGGTGCCGCAGCTGGTGCCGCGGCTGAGCCCAGCCAGCGTGCCCGGGTCCCTCTGCAGACTGTACCATCCTGCCCGCGCGCCTGGGGGGGGGCGGGGGGCGGAGGCGCGGCGCCGGCTCTAGCGGAGCATCTCGCCGGCAAAATGCGGTCTCGGGGGAGGCGAGGCCGCGCTCGCTCCCTCGCTCTCGGAGGCTGGGGGAGGGGGCGAGGGCGGGCAGGGCTCACGGGGAGGAGGCTGCGGGCCGGGGGTGCGCGGACCGAACCACCGCCGCCGCCTTGTTTGTGGTCTTAATTCCTCCCGTGGGATCCGGAGGAACCGGAGCTGGCAGCGTCCCAGGAATATGCCCGCTCCCCAGAAGCAGGAGGGAACACTGTCAAGGGCGCGGAGGGCTGGGGCTGAGCCCGAGGGGTAGGGGTCTCAGGAGCGGCGGTGGGGGGGCAGTGGGAGCGGAGAAGGGAGGGTTTGGCTCAGATGGCCCCGAGAACTCTCTTACTTTCTGGGGGTCTCTTAGGTTGGGCAGGGGGCTGGGGCTCCCCTCTGAGGCCAGGACGCCCTTGCCCCCAGACCTTGGGGCAAAGGTTGCTTGGGGGAGACTCCCTACTGTCTAAATACATCTGTGGTTGTCGGGCGGGTGGAGCAGAGCTTGCCGGAGCTCCCTGCCCCACCAGAAGCCACCTCTGCAGCCAGGACCTGCCTGCCACCCTACCTGCCCTGGGCTGGGGGCAGAACGCCCTGAGGGACTTGTGTCTCTGCTGCCCGGGGTGACTGCGTGTGTCTGTATATCCACATAAACTGCAGGAATATCTGCGATGAGTTGGGAAGCTGACCATGTCAGAGGGACCCCTCCACCCCTCAGTGAGGATCTGCAGCATGGAGCCCCCCAGCCAGCTGTCCACTGCTGTCTGCGTCATCTCTGCTAGCTAGACCTGCTGCCTTAGTTGGGGACACAGCCCTGGGGGCAAGCTTAGGAGGTCACAGCAGGTGAGGGTCTCTCTGCATTCTGAACTCTCCTTCTCCATTGCCCTGCCCCCCAGGGGTGCCCTCAGGACCAGTGTCTCCCAGTGCTTGTCACCTGAGGGGGTGTGCGGGTGCAGGGGTGGGGCAGGGGGTCGCCCCAGGAGCCCGATGCAGACAGAAGCGGCCTCCTTCCCCTGCCCCCGTCCCCCGCCCACCTCGGGAGCTGCCCGTCCGCCTGAGTGTCCCGAGCTGCCGCTCCATCCCTGGGCTGGCACAGAATATCAATTTGTCTCGTTAAGCTGAAAGCCTGCACTGCACCAAAATCAGAACCCGGCCGTGAAGAGGGGCGGCGGGAGGGAGAGAGCCGGAGCAGCCGCTGCAGTCCCCGCCGGCAGGACCAGGCCGCCAGCCCCTTGGTGTCCGGCCCTCAGCCCCACCGGAGGGTCCCACCTACCCCCGGAGCCCCAGTGTGGGGAAGACGCTGCGACACAAAGGTGCCGAGGACGAGGCCGGGGTGGTCATTCAAGGCTCTGTCTCCATGAGGCCAGGCTGGGACCGTCCCCTGCTGGGGCTCCCACAGAGCAGCTCAGGACCCCCCTCAGAAAGGCTCCTGCCCCCACACAGCAGCCAGGGCTTGGGCGCTTCTAAAGCGGCCTCACTGGGGGTGCAGGCAGGGAATTCTACCCTTCCTGGAGGGGCAAACAGTGGGGGGGGGGGGATTCTGCCAGCCAGCCATCTGGGTGCACCTCCAGGACAGCGCTAGCTCTAACTGGACTCCTCCCCAGGGCCAGGCCTGCTCCTTACCCAGGGCTAGGGGCAGCCCTGCTCCCCACAGTGGGACCAAGCCGACAAAGGTGCTCTGGGATGGCTAGGGTGGGGGCCCACCAAGGACAGGGGTGAGAGGCCCCTGCAGCTCACATCTGGCCAAGCAACTGTATCCATGCCAGGAACCCCACCACTGTTACTGCCTCGTCTTTGCAAACCGCTTTCCCTGAGTACAAAACAAACAGCCCCAGATGCATGCTTCATCAAATACGACCCCTTCTGTGCCCCCCTCCCCACTTTACAGTTTGTAGAAGTCAACAGTGAATCATTTGATCCTGACCACCAGGACTGCCGTGGCTCCCGGGAGCACCCAGAGGAGGAAGGCGCCTGTAGCTCAGAGAAGTGCAGCAGCAGGACCACGCTGCACAGCAGTAAGGGGTAAACCACACCTCGACTGAGGTCTGTGCTTTCCAGACTCCGAGCTCCCTACACACGAGGACCCACTGGGTGTGGGCTGGCTGAGAGCCCCAGCACCTGTCTACCTCAGAGCCCTGAGTCCTGCCTGCCCAGTGGCCCCTGTGCGAGCTGGGCCGGGCCCTCAGCAACAGATAGGAATGGCCCAACTCTCTCAGGGAGTCAGAGATTTTGGGGTTCCATAATCCAGGACTTGAACTGGCACCTGGCCAAAGCTCCCTCTCCCTGGGTTCCAGGCCTTGTATCTCTGTCTCTGAGTCTACAGCCCACTAACTGAATGTCCTTCGCTTCTAAAGCAGCCCAAATGTTGATTAGCATAGTGTGAAGTTTTTCCCTTACATATATGCCCTGCTTCTAGGCCCATGAACTCCTATTCATCCTCCAAAGTCCAACTCAGATCCCCCTTTGCTGGACTGTCCTTCCTGCTGCTGTGTGATTTTTTTTTTTTTTTTTTTTTCAGAACTAGGGATTGAACCCAGGGGCATTCTACCTCCGAGTTATACCTCCAGCCCTATTTTTTATTCTTTATTTTGAAACAGGGTCTAACTAAGTTGCAGAGGGCCTTACTAAGTAGCTGAGGCTAGCTTTTAATCTGTGATCCTCCTGTCTCAGCCTCTCAAGTACTGGGATTACAAGCGTGCGCTACCGCACCCGGTTGCCCTGTGATTCTGATTCCTAGAACCACCCACAAGAATTCCCACGAAGTTCTCCCATTTTACAGTTGTGCAAACTGAGGCCTCAAGAAAAAGACAGGAGCAGATTGCCTAAAGTCTCTCTTCAGGCCGGAATCGGACCCGACTCCCGCCCCCTGCACTGCCCCTTCCTGCAGCAGACACATCTGGGTCACCTGGCCTGTCCTTCCAGGATGTGTTGGGGGCAGGGGCTACTGGACAGGGAGCTGTGTTGCAAAACGGGACAAACAATGGCAGCCGTGTTGCAACTCCGGGAAGGTTGGAAGCGAAGGGTCAGGGTCACTTACGGGGAAGAGGGAGGAAGAGGCGGGAGGCCAGCTAGGAGGGTGGCCGATGGCTCTGCCTGAGGCCTGATTGGTCTCACGGTGGACTCGGGCCGAGGGGCGGGCTTGGGGGAAGGTACAAGAATGGGGGGGGGGGCTCTGGCCTCATGGGATTTTCAGACTGTGTTTAGGGCACGATGCACAGGGGAGATGGACCAGGAGAGTCCGGACAGGCCTGGGGAGGAGGATGGGACGCACCGAGGGGCTGGCCGTGCCTCTTCTCTGCGAGACACAGGCTCCCTTCTTTCCACAGACATGGGTGGGTGCACGCTGCACCTGTGTTTTTTTCTGTTTTGTTTTTTGCCGGGTTCGGGACCTTGAGACAGTGGAGCAGGGGTCCTGGGCAGCTCTTGGGTGGGTTGGCCTCTGCCACAGGAGCCACTAGCAATCAGGCATGGTAGTGCTTGCCTGTCATCCCAGTACTCGGGAGGCTGAGACAGGAGGGTGGCAGGTTTGCGGACAGCCTCAGCAAACAGTGAGACTCTCATCAACCTGGTAAGACCCTGTTTCGAAATAAAAATAAAATAGGGCCGGGGAATGTGGCTCAAAGGTAGAATGCCCCTGGGTTCAAGTCACAATGCAAAAAATAAAATAAAATAAAATAAAATAGGGCTGGGGGTGTAGCTCACAGGTAGAATTCCCCTGGGTTCAATTTGCAGTGCAAAATAAAAAAGAAAATAAGTAAAAAATAAAATAGGGCTGGGGATGGAGCTTGGAGGTATAATGCCTCTGGGTCCAATCCCCAGAACAACAACAAAAAAAGCAGCCACTGGCTGCCCCTTGGGGAGAAGTTCTTTCCCAAGACCTCTCTATCCCTGACCCATCTGACCTCCATAGTTTCCTCTCCAATCTGGGGACATCTCCCCCATGTCAAAGGAGAGGAAATGGAGACTTGGGGGCCTTGGGGACCCACTTAAAAGTTACTGAGCTTTTTGGTGTCACTAAGGTGTACAGGGAGCAATGAGGGAGGAGCGGGGGGATGCAGAGGGAAAGACACCAAGACCCCTGCACATGTATGTTGGTGTCACTTTGAACCTCACTTGTGATGTACAATCATAATGTACCAATAAAAGTATAAAAAACAAGCCGGGCGTGGTGATGCATGCCTGTAATCCCAGTACTTGGAAGACTAAGACAGGAGGATCACAGTTTCGAGGCCAGCCACAAGCAACTTGGTGAGACCCTGTTTCAAAATAAAAAATAAAAGGGTTGGGGGTGTAGCCCAGAGGTAGAATGCCCCTGGGTTCAACCCTCAGTACAAAAAAAAGAAAAGAAAAAAGAAAAGGGCCGGGGAGTATAAAAATCAAAACAAAATCTAGAAAGCCAGTGAGGGCCAGAGCCAAGATGGAACCCAGATCAGTTCTGCTCCCGCCTGGCTCTTCGCTACTCCTACTTAAAGCTCCCCAAATTTGAGATGGCCACTCAGGGTCTCTGAGACCCATGACCTTGAGGAACATGAATCCAGGAAGCCAATGGCCTGGCTTGTCCCAAATCTGCGTTCCAACCACACTGCCGGGGCCCCAGGTCCACTCCCAACACCCACCAACGTCCGGTCTGAAAAGCCATCAGCCAACCAGATCTGGGGATGAGGCTCTGCGGCTACACAGACCCGGTCCGACTCCTGGCTTCCTCAGTTGCAGGATGACTCAACCTCCCTGAGTCCCAGTCTTCTCATCTGCAGAACGGGGCCTATACTAGCTATCTGGCAGGGTTGTGAGTTACAGGAAAACGGCAAGGGTTACTAATAGCAGAAACGCAGTGGGTGGGATTCCCCAGCAGGCCCCTGGGGAGATGCTAGGGGCTGCTTCCCTTCCAGCCCCTCCTCCTGGTATAAGGGGGTTCAGTTACCACCCTACCACGGCGAGGGGGGGTGCAGGCATGGCTTCTGGCCAACTCCAGCCAGCCGGTGTTCACATGAGCAACCTGCTATGTGCCCGGCGTTCTGCACGGTGCCCAGTGTGCTCCTGCACCCCACTTGACAGATGGAGAAGGTGAGCTATGACAGAGTGAAGCCCTGTCGCCCAAGGGGAAGGACTGGCTGTGGAAATGACTCCCTGGCTACAGGTAGCCCCAGTTCCCACCCAGGAGGGACGGGTGGGTAGGGGTGGCTGACTCTGCCTCCCTTCCTGGAAGCCAGAGGTCAAGATCAGGGCCTGAGCTCTTAGGGCAATTGCCGATGGAACCCGTAGGCCAGGTTTTCCTTCTGGGGAATCTGGAGGGCTGCCTGGGGGAGGCTGCCTTTTGCAGGCCTGGGCGACAGTCTCATGTTCAGAGCGCCACCAGTCTCAACCATCAATCCTGCCTTCTCACCTGCCTCCACCCCCCAGCCAGCCATCCCCCCCGCACTCACCCACCCCGCCGCTTTAGGGCGCTAACTCCCCTGAACCCCCTGTCACTGACTCTGCTGCCGTCAGCCAAAGCCAAATTCCACACTGTGGCTCAGGAGGCCTGAATAGGACTGGAGACTCTTTCCATGACCCCAGAACCTACGCCAGGCTCCTGGGCGCCTCCAGCTCCCTCGCACACTTGCACAGGCCCCTGCCTGAAGGCCTGCCCTCCTCACGCCTGTGTCTGGAGAACTCCTACTCATCCTTCGAGAGCCTGTTCCAGCAGCTCGAAGAAGCCTTGGTATCCTCTCCATTTGTACCCCCCACCCGCAGTAAGAGTTTGTTCCAATTAACCTTTTTTATGTGCATCTGTCTATCAGGCTAAGGTATGCCCCGGGGGACAGGAAACTGGGTCTCATTTATCTGTGGTATCCCCAGCACCGAGAACAGAGCCTCAATAAATATTGATTGAACTTATGAGTACAGATTTGTTGAATGAAAAAGCGATTCCCAGCTGGGTGTGGTGGTGCGCACTTGTAATCCCAGTACTTGGGAGGCTAAGACAGGAGAATCGCAGGTTCGAGGACAGCCTCAGCAAGTAGTGAGACTCATCAACCGAGCGAGACCCTGTTTCAAAATGAAAATAAAAAATAGGGCTGGGGGTGTAGCTCAGAGGTAGAATGGCTCTGAGTTCAATCCCTAGTATTGGAAAAAAAAAAAAAAGAAAAGAAAAGAAAAGAAAAGAAAAATCAATCCCCTAGTAGTTTCTTCATCTCTTTTTTCTTTTCTCTCTCTCTCTTTTTTTTTTTTTTGGTGGTACTGGGGATTGAACACAGGGGCATCTACCTTTGAGCTGTACCCCTGGCTCTATTTTTAATTAATTAATTAATTAGTTAATTAATTAATTACTTTTGAAACACGGTCTCACTAAGTTGCTGAGGACCTCACTGAATAGCTGAGGCTGGCTGTGAATCTGTGATCCTCCTGTCTCAGCCTCCCAAATATGGGGATTACAGGCCTGCACCACCACCCTAGCTCCCCTTAGTAGTTTTGAACAGTGTTTGTATCTCTGTGGCTCTGGAAATGTTCCTTGGCATCTCTCGGGATTCCTGGGTGAGGATTTACTGTTTCCTGAGCCTGCCAGTGAGTGGGGTTCCCTTGTGGGTATGCCCAGTTTGTGGAGGGTAAAGGGAGACCCCAACTTCACTCACATACTCCTGTCCAGAGATGTCCTGTAACTAGATACTTAAGTCTCCAGGACCACCTCAAGGTGAGCTGAGCACTGAGGGAGGAGTCCCCATCCCTACATGCCCATGCGCCCTCCAACTACCTACAGCTGACATTCCACCATCAGTAACTCATTTCTTTGGATGATTCAGTTGACAAATATTTATTCAGCTTTCACCAGATGTGGGGCACTGTGTTGGGCTCTCTTACATTTAAGTGTGTGTGTGTGTGTGTGTGTGTGTGTGTGTGTGTGTGTGTTTCCACACCCGACGATGGAAGGCTGAAGAGGAGGAGGAGGAGGAGGAGGAAGGAGGAAGGAGAGGGGAGGGGATAACAAGTCTAAGACTGCCAGGGAAAGAAAGAAAGGCACCTGTCAGTTGCTGAGAATCTACATGTGCCAAACGCGGTGCCATGTGCCCCGTCAGCTCCCCCTCCTGCACACCTTCCCACACGTCAGGGCACACACTCACCCACACGTGCTCACACTCCCCGATGGCCCTGATCCTTGGAGCACAGTGCCCAGTTCTACCAATGAGGAAACTCGGGCCCAGGACTACAGAGCTGGAACCAGACCAGAGCTCAGGTCTAGCCTGGAGGCTGGCGGCGCAGACTCGCCCTAGCTACGTTTCCAGGCATCCAGGGCTCTTGGAGTGGCTGCAACCTTTCCCAGCCCAGCCTTCAGATAGTGGAGGCTGAGAGGCTGGTCTGCCTCTACTGCTCCCTGCTTCCCCGTCTGCTCATTTACTAAACAATACCCAGCCAGGCACGGTGGCACACCTGTAATTCCAGTCCTTGGGAGGCACAGACGAGAGGATCGCAGGTTTGAGGCCAGCCTCAGCAACTTAGCAAAACCCTCAGTAACTTAGCATGACTTGGGCTGGGGCTGGGGCTCAGAGGTAGATCGCCCCTGGTTGTACCTCAATCCCCAGTACCACAAACAATGTCCACTGAGCACCTATCACCCAGTTTCTGTGCTAGGTGCTAAGGGTACAGTGTGGGCAGAAACGCCCCTGGTGCCTGCTGCCAAGCAGGTGTACAGAGAGACGCAAGATGAAATGATTCCACAACTCGGCACCTATTTGCAGAGGGGTAGGAGACGGAGCAGCAGAAGCAGGAGCACGTGTGGCAGGGGGACCCGGGCATCTCTGTGGCGGGAGCCAGAGGGCTTCCCCAAGGTGCCGATGGCTCTGGCAGGTCTGAAGGCTGAGCGGGAGTTCACCAGGTAAAAGGAGGGGGCGGTGTGCAGAGGACTGGTGTGTGCAAAGGTCCTGTGGCTGGGAAGAGCTGAGGGATTCTGAAGGAATTGAAAGGAGGCCCACATGACTGGCAGGGAGGGAGAGCGCGGGCAAGCGGAAGGAGACGGGGTGGAAGGCAGGCCAACAGAGCCACCCTGTGACCACCTTCCAGATCGCTGTCCTCATCCTGGGCAGGGGCCACCTTAGAAGGGTGATGAGCAGGGGAATGGGGGAAGGGCTTGCTACTTACAGAATTTTGCAACCACGCCAGGCAGACCACAGTAACCTCTTGCCTTCCCTAGATGTCTGTCTGTCTCTCTTTTTCTCCAAACTGAACTGGGGTGACCCGGGCCTGGGACATGTCTACAAGCAGGAAAGAGGCCCTGCTGGCCTAGAGCCATGGCTAGGGGTGGAAGAGTATAAGAAATTGAGACCAAGCCGGGCGTGGTGGCGCACGCTTGTAATCCCAGCATTCGGGAGGCTGAGACCGGAGGATCCGGGTTCGCGGCCAGCCTCAGCTACCTAGTGAGGCACTCCGCAACTTAGTGAGACTCGGTTTCAAAATAAAGAATAAAAAATGGGGCTGGGGGTATAGCTCGGAGGTAGAATGCCCCTGAGTTCAATCCCTAGTAC